>RJWM01000969.1:0-166530 GCA_004363535.1 Dasyprocta punctata
CAGGCTCTCATGAACCAGTTCCTGGCTTTTCTAAACCGCTTTTTTTCTGGTTGCCAGTAGCAGTAATACCTATGTTAAAGGTAACTGGATGATAGAAGGAAATGATGTGTAATGAATTATAATGTAAAGCACTCATCACTGTGCTTGATACCGGCTCCCAGTAAGTGACAGCTGAAGGAATCATGATGAAGCCGAGGTGAGGACTTCCAGGACAGTGGGCAAAGACAACACCGGGTGTCCACGTGATGGGTCCCACGCTGTGCCCCGTCCCCTTCTCTGAATGACTTCCTGCTTCTGGATTCCTCCCGTCGGTTTATATTCCAAGGCTTGACAGTAACTGGAGACCAAATACCTCCCCCGGGACTCCCTGCGGCTTCTGTTTTACCGAATCCTTGGAGCTCATGGGCGAAGGAGCCCAGGCAAACCTTGATCCTATCTTGCTATTTTGCAAGCGGAGAAACTGAGGGCTCCAGCAGGTGGGGAAAGTATCGACTGTGGACTCATCCTGGGTTGCACACGTTCCTCCGTCCTTTGCCATCTTGTTAGCAGAGTAGACAGGTAACTTACCGAGCTAAATGGAGGAGAAAGCGACCAAAGGAGAGCCCACTTCACCACGAGCGAGCCTGCGCTTTGTCTGTCAGGTGTGCATTTGGCCAGTAGATGGCGCTACACACTTCCAGATCCCCAAAGTGAACCGTGGAAAAGTAGTCTCCTTCCCAAGACCAAAGAGGGGAGCGAAGGGCCCCCCACACCCAGAAAGCTCTCTAGTGGCCATTATAATGTTTAAAATACTTAACAGGAAGATATAAAATCTATAGATCTCATCATTGCTGGGTCGATGAAATGACTGAGAGATTTCGGAAAACTAAATTGTGATGTAAACACAGAAGTCTGAGACTCCAGAGATAGCTGAGTGGTGGAAAAAAAAGTTGTTTCTATGCATTGAGTCTATGTTATTCTATGAGATTTAAAATTTTCCCTTCAATAATGTTGAAATTATCGCCCCTTCTTACAGATGACAAAACTGAGGCCCTGAGAGGTTAAGATATTGGCCCATCATCCCATACATAGCCAGTCAGGGCAGAGTGGGTATTTATTTGTCTGTGCACTAAACATCTATACAGAGTTCATTATGGGCAGGCACTGTTCTAAGTGCTTTACAGATATTTACTCATGTAATCCTCATAATAGCTGTAGGAAACAACACATCCCACTGGGTAAGTACAAGTCAGGCTCTGTTGAAACTCATGAGCTTTTCCCAATAACAGGCCAACTTCCATCTCCTGGAGGCTTGAGTTCAGGTCTTGACTCTTGAGTTACTTTGACATGAATTTGGCCAGTCCCCAAACCTCTCTGCGCTGTAGCTTTCTCCTCTATAGCCTAATAATGAAGCAACCGCACATGACTGTTGAAAAGTTCAATGAGAAACAGATCTGTGAAAACAGACCGTGAATGACAAAGTGGGATTCTGTGTGAAGGACCCCAAGGAACTGGATTCACATGGAGGCGTCCACCCGGATGTTTGTTTCAGGGTTACTGGTGGTGATGGAAAACCCAAGTGCCTCACGATAGGAAATGACTTCATGTCATGTGGACCATGATGCCAGCTGAAATGCTATGCTGTTTTCAACAAATATTTAGGCACCAAGAAAACTCCTGGGAACCCATTAGAAACAAAATAACCTGTGAATTCATATTCCAGGGGCAGCTGACAGAAAACCCAGGTGTCGGGGTCACAGGGCAGAGGTCCCGATTTAGTCTGGGTCACCACAGAGAAAGACACCCAGAGAAAAAGGCATCAGGGAAGTTCAGTGGTGGGCACAGCTGGGAGAAAGGCAAGGACCAAGACAGCAGGGTGCTCCCAGCCGGGCAAAGGTCTGTCCTCCCGGCCAGTGCTGGCCAGCTGCTAAACACCAGGACACCAGTGAGGGCAGCTTCCAGGCCCTGCTGTGTCCTCAGTCACCCGAGAGGCCTTGCTATAAACCCTGGGTCCTTGGGCCTCTGAAGACCTCTGGAATCAGCATTTTAGGTGTCCCGGAGGATTCCAAAGAACAGCACGCTGGACTTAGCAACAGTGAAGCCAATGGATCATATGTCCTTGAAACTCATGCTAGCTCTGGAAACAGTGGCTCATGCTTCCCACCTGATGAATTCTGAGGTTAGGGACAGTCACTGCCGTAACCAAGGCTGCAAACAGCAATCACCTACTACTGAGCCATCCCTTCTTTGCACACTCGGGCACTGCTTTGCCCATGGGCCAGTCCACGGACATTTCCACCCTGGCAGGGTGTTTCCTGCTTCCCTGAGTCTTAGGCCACCTGCCTCCTGGCCCAGGAGCGCCTCATAATCAGCTCTTTCTCCCTCCTTCCTGATGCTGTACCTGGGGGAAACAACAAGGCAGCCGGGGTGTCTTTCCAAAGTGACCTCCTAGAGGAAAACTGGAAAAGAGCACACAGGAATCTAGCTGTGTCCTCCTGCCTGGATTCCCTTCTGGCTACCGGAATCACCCTGGCTCCCAGGGCTAGCCTGGGGTATGCTGCTAACGTACCATATAGACTGAATGGTAGATCTTCCTACGATTCAGGGAGGAGGGGAAACCACTGCCATAGACAGACTGAGGCAGGGCTGGGTTTCGGTCAGCATCGCTGTCCTGAAATTCTACTTGACAATACTTCCCGCACTGCCTGCAAATGGCCCACTTGCTCAGTGACAGATGCCAGGACCATCTTCTTCAGCCTGGAGAGGATGCCTGGTGGAGGAAGGATTTGTAATTTGTAGGAGAGCAAAGCAAGTCCTGGATCAGTAATGCAGAGTCTGAGCCCCGGAAAATTTTTCCTGCCTCTAGGGGCTCTGCTGTCCCATGATTTGACCTTGACAGGACCGGGTTACTCCCTGTTCCTTGGGACATTTCCTTGTCATTCTTCTTTGTGACTGCAGCTTTTCCTGCCTGTCTTGCAGAATTTTAGAATCAGGCCTTTCTTGCTTCCTACATTCTAGACCTTTTGCAGCCTCCAGCCCTTCACCCTTGACACTGGCTGCGGGGTGCAGGTGCCCCCAAGGCCTCTCCTTATGTTGGTTATGGCGCCTCATCTGGGCATCCTGGCCTCCTCAACTAACAAAGAAGGGGGATTCCTCCTGTCTCTTGCACCTCTCAGCCGCGCTCGTCCTGCACTAGCCCTTGAGAGAGGACCTTGGAGTCTACAGAGGAAAAAGGAGACTTGTCAGAGCCTTGAGGGGCGCATCCAGTGGGAGACCGGGTTCTGAGGGGTGGGTGGGCTTCACCCTGGGCTGCCGGGGAGCGAGCAAGAAGCGAGGGGACTCAGGGAGGGTCAAAGTTTCAGCTTTCTTCTGAACAGACCCTCAGATCTCACCGCTAAAGAACATCTTTCCAAGTGAACCGCATCCTTCCTGCCGGGTCAGGCGATGCCCGGACTGAGCACAGACTCGCGGTCAGAGGACTCAGGTGGCCCCACCTTGGCCAGGTGGACCCCGCCCAGGCCCTCGCCCCGCCCCACGGGCTGCCCCCTGAGACCCCAGCGCCGCTGCCTCGGCTGCGCCCCGGGTGCTGGCGGCTGCCCGGCCGGCTCCGGCTGTCTGCTCTCCGCGCTCCAAGGCAGCAGCGGGGTGAATGGACGGCGTCCAGCCCGGCCGGCAACTTGAAAATAAAAATAAAACAGAGGGAAAAGAAATAAATAATAAGGAGCGCGCCAGAAAGCCAAAGAAAATACAATTCCAAGCCCCGGGCGGGCTCCGAGCCTGCAGCCGGCCGTGGGCTGCAGCATTTGGCGAGGGGGGCTGCGGGGCCTCCGTGCGCCCCGCCCCGCGCCGCGCCGCCCCTAGCGTTTCTCTCCGGATCGGAGAAACTCAATCCGGGCTGCGCAGCGACACGCGGTCGTGGACCCGGGGAGGGTCGTGGGCTGCTGGCGCACCGGCCAGGACGCCCCCGCCTGCCACACCGACTGGCTTGTTCTTTGTGCTGGCAAATATTTATTTTGGTTCAAGTGGACCCCTTTCCACAAAGACCACCTGGTTGTAATCAATAACACCTATTTTCAGATAATCTGCCGCTCTCTAGGCAGAGCCCGAGAACTCAAACAGAGACCTTTTCAAAGGGAATTTTAAATGGTTTGGATTCAAGGAAGGCTGGAGGGGCCGCCTGGCTGGGTGGGGCGGGGGCAAGAGGAGGCCCTGGGTGGTCAGGCGGGAGCTGGGCCAGGCCCTGCCAGGTGGGCGTCTCCGCCCCGGTCGGGGTGGGGGGAGCCCTTGAAAGACGGTTTGGGAGCTTTCAAGAACCTTTCACCAAATGAGACAAACTGAAAACCTTTCTTTGGTGACCTGAGTATTGCTGCAGAAGTAGACTCCAGGAAACTCCAAAGCGGCTTCCTCCTCCCTCCAAAAGAGAGGATTCTGGCAGGAGGCAGAGCAGAGCTCATCCAGAACTGTGGAGGCCTTAGAGGAGGCCTAAAGAAGTATCAATCCGTGCTCATCCACAGGGGGACCATGCGTTCGGAGCGTGCCTGTGGGGTGCAGGTGTAGCCCCCGGCAGAGTGCTCGCCCAGAGTGCGGGGAGCCTTGGGTTCGAACCACAGCAGGGCCCTTGAACCAGGCAGAGCAGTGCAGGCCTGCAGTCCCAGGAAGCCAGTACGAGAGAAAACCCTGCCTTTGTGGAGAGTGTGTGTGCGCGCGCGCGTGTGTGTGGTGGGGAGACAGACAACAAACGAATAAATAAAATACGCACTTGGTGCACACTAAGGGCAGTGTGTGACGATGCTTTGGAAAGTACTGTGCTCACCCTGTGGGGGCAGCTGGTCTCCTGTGCACAAGATGTCAAGATGAGCAGACAGGTGAAAGCCCCAGAAGGGTGGCACAGACTTTGGAGGGACACACACAGATGCTCATACTAATGTCATCTCAGAGTCTTGGAACCCTCAGCCAGGAATTGGGGTCAGTAACACCCACCTCCTGGCTTGCTGTGAGGGTTAAATGAAAGACAAATAATTCATGGGACATTACATGCTACCTCCCCATGCCACATTTTATCCTAGGCCTAGTGGTGGTAGAGAATTCTTCAGGAAAGTGACGTTTTTAGGCTCCCTATAACACAATTTAAGATTTCTGGGTAAAACACAAGACCAAATAAGTGTTGGAAGCTGAGGTTTGGGTGCCATTCTTAGGAGATGCTGCACTGGGTCATTTGTGCCCACCAGCTGTAGGGGGTGGCCCAAGTCGGCCAGTAGGCAGGGCTTTAGTGTTCATTGCTTTGTTCAGGGAGAAGCCTGGGGTATTCTGTGTCATAAGACGTCCTGGCCCCAGGCCCTGATGCCAGGCCACCCTTTGGGGCTCAGAGTGAGGTGACAGTAACGAGCTAGGCACACTGGACCTTGCCTCTTGAACATTTTACCTAGACAATATGGAGAGAATAAGGCAGGCAGTCACAGAATGGATGACACGCAGAAAGATGTGAGGAGGGGGTCTTAGTCACAAGACCATAGGAGAATCTTCCTTGGCATCCTCAGGACCCTAGGGACTCTCTTGTCCTAGGGTCCAGGAGGTAGACCCGATAAGAATTCCTATCCTCTACAGTTTGCAGTCTTCCTCATTACCAAGGAGTAGGTTCTCAGCCCTGCAGGAAGCCTCAGTGAACACCTGTCATTTACAACCCAGAGAACCCACCTCCCGGATCTGTCTAATAGTCTAGAGGTTTTCTTTCCCGCTGTGTGGCCAGTTGTTGGGGTGGAGGGCAGACCAGTGATAGGTGTGTTGTTTGTACAATGGTGCTTTATGCTTCCGCAAATAAAACTAATTCAGGAGATTCCTTGCTTAATCAGTTAAGTCAGGGCCCCCACGCTGTCAGAAAAATAACTTCCCAGAACCCAGCACTGTGTTCTCTGTCCCTGGAGATGGCCACAAAGTGGGGTTAGGACTGATTTACTCATTCTGTGGGTCAGGGCTGGCTGGGGCAGAATCTGTGTCACTACTCTTCATCAGGAATGTGGCTTTCTCCCTCTGCTCCTGAGATGTCCTTGGCATCACTTCTTGGCTCTGAGTTTGCAGGAAGATTAAATGTGGACTCAGACACCCCAGTGGGGGTTGATGGCCCAGGAAAGATTATGATAAGAAAGGGGCTAGGGACAGGAAGAAGGGTGATGGGTTGGAATTTAGGATAATTGAATTTGTTTTTCAGCCAGTAGTTATGACTTGGGTCATCTGCTGGATCTTTGGTTGTAAATCCACCAAGTGCAGGAAATTCCATGCTTAGCCCAGTCTTTCCATTTTTCTCAGTCATCAGGATGGTGGAGGATTTAGAGAAGGATGGTTTTCACCTTCTGGGGATTCTGTGATCCATAGTAAAACACTGTTCTGCACTGAAATCGTTATATTCATGTTACAGAAACTCAGTGCCGATTCTCTGGTCTTTGTGTCATATTTTGTCCCAGGATGATCAGAAGGTTCTTGTGCATAAAGGATATTTGTCCATCTATTCAGTGTCCCCCAAATGCTGGAAGTGAAACGGGCTCCCTCCCAGTTCCTATTGCATGTGAGTCACCAGATGATCACTGTTATTCCCACTTTCTCTCCATTGCCTTTCAACCACGTGCCACTTGTTATCAACTGTGGATCAACTGAGTAACTGATCTAGAAGAAGCCCCAATATTTCCTGAAAATTAGAATTTAACCTAAGTGCCTATTACATGCAAATGTGATTTTTATGATACCTTGGAGTTTCTGGAAACTCTGCTAATACTCCTGGATAGCCCTCCTGCCCTCCTGGGTTTAACCAAAGCTCTGGCGAGGTGAGGGACTTGGATCTTCTAAGATGGCAGGTCTCCTAAGCGGGATGGGCAGCTTGGAAGGTGACTATGTTTGGGAGTGTAGTTCATTGTGGGGATGGAGGCCCTGGAATTTCTCTCCCTCTCACTTTTCACTCCCATCTACCTTTGAAAGTTGGCTGTGAACACAAATGGCAACTCTAGATCTTGGGTGTCCAATTGAAGTCACTTGAAAAGTTGGAGTTTTGGGAGTTGTATTCTGATCAGATAACCACTGATGTTTGTAAAGATCCAGTATGTAAGGAACAGGCTAAGAATCCTCAGAAATACTCTTAAAGCCAAGTTTAAGGTATAATCCAATTAACTTAGCAATTCACAAATTAGTGGTAAGCCCATATTTCTTCCCTATAGACTAAATCCCTATGGGTAGTTAGTGTGCCCCACATTTTAAAGTTCTCAGGGAGATGTCTGATGCAAATAGGTCTCCTAGTGCTCACATGTTTTATTACAACTTTTTTCCAAATGTCAAATCTTTACATTATGCAGAAATTTGCTAGATAAGTTTATGCAGCAAAAAAAAGGCAGCGGGAGAGAGCAAAGGAAGGTGAAACTGTCAAGGGAAGCAGAGGTGTCTGGGAAGTATTGCTAGTCTACATGTGATGCTTCATTAAACATTTCTGAAAGTCGGGGCTCTGGGCAATATAATGATAGGTGGGGAAAGAAATACTGCATCTATTGGGGGGAAATCAATTAACACCAAACCCTAGTTTCAGTAAAACTTGCTGGTAAATTAGTTGCATGGGTCTGGTCTTATGCTTTAACTGCACCACGCATGGTTTCATTCTCTCTGTGCCTCCCTGGAGCTAACAGTATCTGAGCAGCGCAGACGCCTCACCCTGTCTAGAAGAGTTGCTGGGCAGTGGTGGACACTTTCTGTCTAGCAGGTGCAGTCTGACGAACAACAGGCGTGCACTGAATCCTCTGTGAGACAGCAGGGTGGGGGAGGGCAGGAGCTAGAAACCACGCCTGCCCTTCTTTCCTGTAGTGTTTAATGGAGGATGTAGACCTTCAGACACAAGTTGATCCTGGGGTCTCATATTGTTCTGACCAACAACCAAGAGTAACTCAAAAGTCACGCATTCCTTGTCTCACCCTCTACCCAGAGTGTTTGTGTCAGCCCAGAACTTTGCTTTTCCATACTTGCCAGGCCTATTGGTTTCTCTTTTCCTCTTCCACTCTCTGCTGTGGACACCTGGCACAGGATTTAAAAATTTTTGTTTTTCTTCCAGTCCCTCATTTTCAGCTGGTTCTTAGTTTGTTAATCCCTCTAGTTGACCACTCCTATACTCCCATCCCTTTTGATTCTTCAGATTCTGCACCTCCAATGGATGTGTGTGTGTGTGTGTGTGTGTGTGTGTAAATACAGAGGCAGACAAATTTATTGATGAACCTTATAGTTTCTGTCCTTTTTCCTCTCCTCCCTCTTCTCTTTTCTCACTTCTCCTGAAGGATTTATTCCTGAAGCTGTGGGTTCAGCAGAGCAAGGCAGTGTGAGGGCGCAGTAGTATTAGAGTTGAAGGGGTCCTGGTGTGAAGTGTCAGAACCCAAGCTTGGTAAAGGGAACGTGGAGATGGTGTGGACCATGACGGTACTATGTCCCTGTAGAGGGGGACCTGGCTTGGGGTGTGAAGCTCGAGGAGTCTGACGATGACATCCATGCACAGCATAGTCCAGAGTGGAGTGAGGAAGGTTCCCAGCAGTAAAGGTGTCAGAATGGCAAGTTAGGGCCCAACAAAGAGAGGAACATGTTGCATGGGGGTGGGGGCGATGCAAGACAAACTAGTTCCACGCAGAAGCTCTGAGAAGGAAGTGCACAGAGTATAGTACAGCACAGTATACTTAATGTAAACCATGTTTCTCTTTGTCAAATAAGGAAATTAAAAATATAGAAAGGGAAATAACTAAAGAGAACATTGTGCTGTTGTATTGGAAATGAATGAATCTGAATTTACTCAGAGTTTTCAATATAAACAGAGGTAAAAACATAGAGTATATACATATGAGTGCATAACCATGTGTATGTGTGTATATATATGAATATATGTAGCACATGTATACATGAATTAGGTACACACACATATATATATATATACATATCGCCTAGCTCAGTTCATATGTTAAAGGACATTGGGAAAAAAAGGGCATTCAAACCAGCTTGAATGGTCCTCTTTAGTGACAAAAAAAAATGAGCAAAATAAATAATGATAAGAAATTAGTACATCTACTCAATACCATAGGAAAATATGAGTCTTTAAAGACATCTGTGTTTAAAAGACTTTAGAGATAGGTATCCCTAAAGATATTTACTTAAATATAAATAAATGAGTGAAGCATTGAAATTTGATGATGAGTGGGATAGTTCCATATTGTCATACAACACTCCACAGAATACTTACTAATTGTGAAGCGGGAAGAGTAACTTTTCAGAGAAGAGTGACTGACACCACCGTCAACAAATCGTCAGAAGAAACTTCATCAATAATGAGGTAAATTGAGGGTCTGTGACACCCGATGGTCTGCAAGAATAAGAACTCAGTGTAACATTGATAGTATTCCACTCAGGGAAACCCGGGGTAAACATAAGCACGATGAGATATCAGACAGCCCCAAATCAAGGGACACACTACAATAACACAATACCACATACTCTTCAGTCAAAGTCTTGACAGTCAAAGAAAGACTGAATGTTTAAGCCAACTGAATGTGATCTACAAGTCTCAATGTGATCCTTTGCCGACAAAAGATAACAGTGAGGATGATTAACTAAAGGTGAATAGTGCCCATGGATTACATGGCAGTAGTCTGTCCATGTTAATTTTCGAACTATTGTGGGTATAGTGGATTATGTAGGAGAACATTGTTTTATAGAAATATGTACTTAAGTATTTGGGGGTAATAGAACATAGCAGTTCAATAAAGCATTCTGTGTATTGCTTCAACTCTTTTTGAAGTCTGTGACTATTTCAGGCTTCTACAATTCTTTTGTAAATTTAAAAATTGTATTTTCAGAATATGCAATAGAATTGAGTAGTGTAACTGCATTCTATCTTCTGTCCCAGAAGAACAGAGCCCTGTATGGAGCTTTGAATGACAAGTGGTGCTACCTATCATTCGGAACGGTACTGTGATGCCCTCCATTTCTATTGTTCTTTTCAACAGAGAACATTTCATTCACATGCTCTTACTTAGCTCCTGTGATAACCTTGCGTGGTGTTACCATCATCCTATTTTCCAGCTGGGGAAATCAAGCTCAGAGACAGTAAGTTATGCTTTAGTCAGTGGACATGCCAGGATTTATAAATAAGTCTTCCTGACTGTGGACATGTTCTCTATGTACTCACTTATCGTATGCTTACCGACCAGTTATCCTGTTCCACTGCTACCACTGCAAACAAGATAGATACAGGCCATTCTCTTATGGATCTGCCAGGTGGCTTTCAGTCTGAAAAATTTGAATCTGAGCTTACTAGGCATAAAATCCCAGCTCCCAACCTGTATTCCTTAAGCAATTTAAAAATCTCATCCAACACATCTGACAAAGTGCACTTTCAGCATTCATTTAGAACAATTTCATTTTATTTGCTGCATCCTGCAGCCCCACTGCATGCTCCACTGGTTTTAGGTGGGCACACGAGCCACGGAAGGCATGGGCCCAAGTGGGGCACAGTAAGGGCTATGGCTGGGGAAATGCAAATACTTGCTCTCGGAAAATCCAATTTACTTCCACTTTTCACTCATTTATAAAATGCCTTTCTAACCACAGAATGAAGTCTACACTGTACTGAACTCATCAGAGACTTCACTGGTTTCCATGACCTAATAAACATTCTTGAAAATAATCTAGTAAATATTAGCGCGTAAGTAGTAACATATATACTTCCTGCGCAGTATTTCACAGTGGGTTTTCAGCATTGTCCTGCATACCTCACAGGGACTCTGGCAGGATATATTACTCAGCTCCCGGTTAATAGGGGCAGACGATTTGCTCAGTAGGCACAAGGGACGGAATTTGAACCCAGGGTTTCTGAAACTATACCATGCTCATTTATCTCCCCACATTGCATCTCAAGACAGATAATTTATGTAAAAATATTCTAGGCAGTCAGATGGGGTAGGCCCTTGAGGGAGTCAGAGCAGAGGATGAAAATACATTACAACTCTGACTGAGGTGTACCTGTTGAAGGTTAGGCCTCAAGACACAGACGGAATGACCAGGCCTACATAACTCCCCCAGGTATAAACAATATACTACAATTGGTATCATCTGGTCCAATAAGATGTCTGGATAGACATCAGTCACCTAACTAGGTGACAAGGATAGCCTGATCTATCCCTTCCTTAAAAGGTCCTTGTTCTTTCCATGTGCACTTACTATGCATGACCTCTTCCCCATCTGATTGGTTGATCACAGTTTTGACTTACATTGCACCTTCTGGTTTTTGTACCCACCTTGTGATTTCACTCTCTAAAACTCCTCTGTGAAGTGGGGTTCATGGCAACTCATTTTCTGGTCACCTTCTGTCCCTCAGAATTTATCTCTCTCACTAGTATTTTTCTACTCTTGACCTCCACAGTTCTTTAGAATTCATTCTTTGATTTTTGAGGAATATAAACTCAGCATATCTGACATACAGCAGGTTGGAAGTTACATTCACTTTCCCTATAACATTCAGAGATCCCAGTGAGATAACTGGAAAGAGGTGAAGCTTGCTTTTATTTCCTGGATTCTAGATTGCAACTTGTTAAGGTAATCAGAAATCGCCATCCTTGTTTGTAAATTGTTTACGCCTTGAATTTTTATTTCTCATCTTTTTTTATGCATTGTTTTTTAAATAATGATAAATTTAAGTTGAGATCATGTGAAGAGTACAATATTTCTTTGATGGGACATTTTACTTTTGCAGGCAAGATCATGTATTCCTGTTCTGTATATGCTGCACTTGGACTTACTATCTGCTGAATTTATTGGTGCTCCTTACTTGACCTGTTTGACTTGTTTTGACTGTTGTGCTTTGTTGTTTTATTTTAGGCAACAGTGCTAGGGAAAAGTAATGTTACAGCCTTCCCTAGTGGACTTGATATTAACCAAAATGTGAATTTATGAAATGCTGTAAAATGGGTCTTTTTATGAAACCTAGCTTATATTTATGAAATATAATGCCTATTAATAAATCATGGGACTCTAACTTCCAGTTAAAAGTTGAAATGCTGGCAGCCATTCTTAATATTTGGAGGATAGGTTTCACTAGGACAGTCTGGCCTGATCTCCTCTCGACTCTCTAGAGGGACTTGTTAAGCCTCTTTTGCCTCAGTTTCCTTTCAGGTCTGACGTTCCACCAGTGAGGAGGCAATTTTAGCTCTTGAGATTCTCCTGTTTCACCTTCCCAGGCTGTGGGTGATGACTCATGGGCAAATTGTCTCAATAATTCACCATGAACATTAGAAGAAAAGACTTCCTTTTTTCTGATCTCATTTCTGATCTTTTCTTTTCAGTTCATACTTTCCTTTTTTGGAGGCGTGTTTCTGGCAAAGATTAGAAAGGGAAAATCCCTCAACTGTCTCAACCTTTCCCTCCTATCCAACAACTAAGAACTTTTAATTTGAACCCATAGAAAATGAGTGTTTGCTAACACCAAAGACAGAGAAGTCGTCTTAGATGAAGAACACATACCTTGTCTCTGGGTCAGATGAGACATCAGAATTTGCCCTTCAAGGAGAACACATATAAAAGCGATATTCCTGTCTAGGTGTCCTGGGTCACAGAGTCCTGGGCACAGGAAACTGAACCTGAGACTCCATGAAAAGAATGAACTTCTGGGTGAGAACAGAAGGAACTATTTCCTAAGCACAGTATTTAAGGGATCAAAACACATTCAGTTTAAGGGCAAATTCCCAACCTTCTGGCTCTCTCCCCACTTAGGTCCAGTTTTCATCATTAATGTGTACAGGGGAGTCAAGCACTTTCACTAATGTGTAAGTTGTGGTTGCTGTACCACAGGTATGGGTTTTAACCTGTGAGCTTCATAAGTGTGTTGCTAAGGAAGATTGTCTAGGTGATAAGGTAGATAGCACAAATGTCTTGGGGACTTTGCCCTAGGACCCAGGGTAGGATTTTTCTGAACCATTACTTGCCTCTCTCTCCCTCTGGAGGTGATCCCTTTCCAGGCTGGGAAGTGCTCCAGTCACTTCCAATTTGTCCTTTGATTTTTCCACCCTCACTCTCTTTCAAACAATTGGAAATCAGTTGATCAAATTTCTTGATTACTGATTTAATTTTGGTAGCAATGCTTTCTTCTTTAAGCATGACTGTTTCAGCTGGAATAGATTGTAGCTTGTGTTTTAGAAATGCATGCTGTAGTTAAAAGTGTGAGTTTCTGGAGAAGTTAGGGGTGCATGCAGGTAAGGGTGGCTAGTCTGAGCTGATCTATCTTTTGGTCACTCTCCAGAGAGCAGCCATCTGCTCTGGAGCAGGTCACCTTGGGGGATGCCTGGAGAGGATTAAAAAACCAAATAGGGATTAAAAGGGATTCCTATTTTCCCCTCATTTTGCAGATGGGAAACTCAGGGTCTAATTCTATTATTCCTTTGGAATGTATTCTTAATCACTAGAAATTGTTTGAACCTCATATATTGAGAAAGAGCCTGAGGTTCCTCTCTTTTGTCCTTTGGAGCCTAAAGATGAGGTTTACAAGACAACTTTAATCAAAGCCTCATCTACTGTCACTGAGCCTGAGGTTCCCCTTGCTTGCCCTCTGGACTCTAAGGAGGAGGCTTCCAAGCCAACCTTAACTGAAGCCTTTACTGAGTTCTAGTCACCTCTGTCTGATTTTGTTCAAGCTCTTCAAAGACAGTATCTCTTACAGGAAGTGAATGGAGGATTTGACACTTCCCATGTCCATATGCCCTTTTCTTTCAGTGACCTCAAACAGATCAAACAAGATCTGTGAAAGTTTTCAGATGACCCTGACATTGAGGTCTTTAGGGGACTCACTCAGACCTATGAACTAGACTGGAAAGATGCAATGTTACTTTTAAATCAAACATTAATTTCTAATGAGTGACATGCAGCATGATAGGCTGGTATTACATTTGGAGATTAATATCATATTGCTAATTTTAGAAGGCCAGAAGACAGGCAGCCAGGGGAACAGTTAGGTCTTACTGGAGCCCAACTAGTCCCTACACAAGGTCTCTACTGGCTTACCAACCAGGTGGAAGATTGGAATAGGAGACATCTTCAGAAACATATTCTTAAAGGTCTAAGAAGGGTGAACACTAAACCCTTCAATTATTTTAAATTGTCAACTATACATCAAGAGAAAGATCAGGATCCTTCTACTTTCTTAGGTCATTTACAAGAGGCATTGATGAAACATACATCCTTGGCTCCTGATTTGTTAGAAGGACAAATTATTCTTAAAGACAGATTTATTACCTAGCCAGGTTCAGATATTAGGTAAAAGCTACAAAAGATGGCTTTTGCTATAGACAGCTCACTTGATACTTTAGTGAGAATTATCTCCATAGTATTTTATAATTGAGACTAGGAGAAGGTCAATGGAAGAAACCAAAGGGATCAAGAGACAGTGGCTTCCTTGGTTGTGGTCTTAAAGCGAATAGATTGTAAGTGTGATTCTCAGGGCTCCAAGAAGAGCTGAATGACTAAACTCACCTGTTATTGCTGCAGAAAACCAGGCCATCTTTGGAAGGACTGTGATAAAAACCATCATGACAAGAGGCCCCCTGAGCCATGTCCTGAGTGCAAATGTGATCACTAGAAGTCAGGCTGCCTCCTGAGACTGAGGTCCCAGGGATAAGACCTATCTTACCAGCTGGTCTAGCAAGACTCAAGGGCCCTGGGGCACTCTCTGCCTTTTCCCTCTGGCTGGACTGTCATCTCCAGGGAGGAGCCCTGGGAAATTATGATTATAGAGGGAAAAGAAACAAACCTATTGCTGGACACTGGCACTTGTCTCTGAGTCCTTCTTTTCAACCATACCTCCCTTCTAGCCACCACACTTCGGTGAAAGGAGTCCCTGGAGAGAAGTTAAGTTGCTATTTCTCACAACCCTTAGCCTGTACCTTAGACAGCTTTCTCTTCTCTCATTCCTTTATGAGTATGCCTGAAAGTCCAGTTCTGTTCCTGGAGAGAGATATCTTGTTTGAATTCTGTAATGCACATGTAGGTAAGGTGTACTGCTTCCCCCTCATGGATAGAGAAATAAATCTTGAAGTATGGCCATCTAAAGGTAAAATAAGAAGAACAATAAGAGTTGTCCTGGTGCAAATATATCTCAAAGCTCCTACTATTTTTCTTCACTGGAGACAATACCCTCTAATGTCTGATGTTAGAAAAAACTATTGCTTATAATGAATGACTTAAGGGCACAAGGTTTACTTAAACCCTGTAACAGCCCTTGCAACATGCCAATCTTGAAAGTTCAAAAGCTCAGTGGAGAGTGGAGGTTGGTACAGGATCTTAGACTGGCAAACGAGACAGTAATGCCAATCCAACCAGTGTACATTCACCTAACTTGTACCAATACACCTAACATGTTCACTCTCCTTTCTCAGATCCCAGAAGATGCCAGTTGGTTTTCAGTGTTAGATTTAAAACATGCCTTCTTTTTATTTATTTACATCTAGAATCCAGATTTTTTTTTTTTGCCTTTGAAAAATTCAAGATCCAGCCTCTCAACTAGCTTGGATTGTGCTTTCCTAAAAGTACAGAGGCAGTCCTCATCTTTTTAACAAGTGCTTTTCCACAACTTGAAATATTTGGTATTTACCTAAATCACAGTCCTGCAATATATAGATGATGTATTTTTATGTGGCCCCTCAGAAGAGCTCTCTAACCAAAGCACCCGTGCTCTGCTGAATTTTCTAGCAGATGGAGGTTATAAGGTCTCTAGGTCTAAGGCACAACTTTGCAGTCTTGAGGTAAAATACTTGGGGCTTATCATATCTAAAGGAACCCAAAGATTTGGAGAATAGAGGGTTAAAACAGCAGTTTCTTCCCTGAAACCCAAGACCCTAAAACAGCTAAGGGGATTCCTAGGAATTATAAGCTTTTATCATCTTTGTATAGCAGGGTATGGCAAGATCACATGACTCCTCCATCAGCATACAAAGGAAGCCCAAAAGGAATATTTTAACCTGAGAACTTGATTCCTAAACTGCATTCCAAAAGCTTAAATATGCACTTCTTGATGCCCCAGCATGGAACCTACTGACAGGGCACCATTTCAGTTTTTATGTTGATGAAAGGCAGGGAATGGCTTTGGGGGTGCTTTCACAGGATCAAGGACATGCTCAACAGCCTGTAGAATAACTGTGTTATAAATTAGACATTGTAACAAAGGGATGTCCTGCATGCTTTATAGCTGTGGCTTCCATGACTTTCCTGGTACCAGAGGCACCCAAGAGTTTAGACAAAGAAATCAGGATAATTCTCATTGACCTAACTTTACTAAATATTTGGGATGGACACCCCGTCCTTCAGAGTAGTGTGTGCACATCATAATTTTACAAGTCTAAGATTGGCTTGCAACAGGTTGGTTTAGTCACCCTGGAATTAGGTGGGTGTATGGGTTTGATCCTCTGTCCCCCCAAAGTCTCATGTAATCGTGGCATGGACAGGGCTGAGTCTGGTGTTTGTGATTGGTTTGTTGTCTGGCCCTGGGATTGGTGATGTGAAGGTTGCACCCACCCAGGGGTGGAGCCAACATACAGCGTAAGGGCGAGAGGAAGGGGCATCTTCCTCTCTCTTGCTGGTTCACCTTGCTGCTTGGCGGCAGCCAGGAACAGTTGCTCTGCCATGACATGCTGCCTTGAAGCCAACTGAGTATGGACTGAAACCCCCAAAAAACTTTAAGAAACAAACCTTTCCTTTCCTAATTTTGGGCGTCAGGTATTTTGTCTCAGCAACAAGCGAAAAGTAACTAAGACAGTGGGAAACCCCCAATGCTACTCATTGGTCCTGTGGTCCTGGATATTCCCTAGATGCATAGGGCAGTGCATGCTGGAATTTGCATGTTTACAAAGTAGGCATGTCAAAAATATCGACAAACTTGGAGACTTACCTCATCTATGACATCAGTGGTCTAGACATATGTTTCAC
Organism: Dasyprocta punctata; assembly: GCA_004363535.1. Taxonomy (NCBI): domain Eukaryota; kingdom Metazoa; phylum Chordata; class Mammalia; order Rodentia; family Dasyproctidae; genus Dasyprocta; species Dasyprocta punctata. The sequence continues at coordinate 16,951 of RJWM01000969.1, forward strand.
TGATATGATCATTTGGCTTTTGTCGTTGTCCCTTCCCTAGGATTAGAGAATGTCGTGCAACACATTGAGACTTTGGTTAACTATACTCAATGGGCCTTAAATGACACCTGAACTATCTCTCTCTTGTAAATGAAGAAGTAAAATTAATGAGACAAGCTGTCCTCCAAAATTGGATGGCATTAGACATCCTAACAGCAGCACAAGGAGGCACTTGTGCAATTGTAAAAGCTGAGTGTTATGTGTCTATTCCTGATCCTTCTGCTAATATCCTGATGGCTGTTCAAGATATTAGATGTCAAGCCAATTCCATGTTGGATTCTGTAATTCCCTGCACCTTCTCCTTACCCTATCGTGGGAGGCTTTTCCTGGTGGAAACATTTGTTGATTGTATTTGTAATAGGTCTGTGGGTCTATTTGACCCAAGCATATTTATCATACTTTGGCCTTGTCTCCTCCAGACTTAAAGCTGTATGCCTACCCAATGCCTTGCATCTATTGAGGGCCTGTAGATAAACCTTCTGGATCACAACTATGACCCCTTTCAGTCAGAAGTAGCCAAAACAGTCATTGCCCCTTGCCCGCTCACAGCACTTAGGGGTACCTCTTCAGAGAGGGTTATATTAGAGACAGCTAAATGAGGAAGAAATATTGTAGGCAGTCAGACTGGGCTAGGCCTTCAAGAGAATCAGTGTAGAGAATGAAAACACATTATAATTGTGGGTGGAAACGCACCTGTTGAAGGCCAGGGCTCAAGATAAAGACAGAATGATCAGGCCTACATGCCTCCAGGAATAAGTGATCCACTGTAATTAGTATCACATGGTCCGATAAAGTCTAGATAGACATCAGTCACCCAGGTGGGTGACAAAGATCTCTTGATCCATACCTTCCTAAAAAGGTCCTTGTTCTCTCCATGTGCACTTGCTATTCATGATCTGCTTCCCCATTGGATCAATACTACCTAAACATCTATATTTGTGATCCAATTGGTTGATGATAGTTTTGACCCATATTGTACCCACCTTAAGATTTTGCTTTCTAAAACTTTCCCTGTGAAGTGGGGTCTACAGCTATCTACTTTCATGTGCCCTTCTGTCTCTCAGGAGCTATCTCCTGCAATAAAATTTTCCTACTCTTAACCTCTGTTCTTCTTTAGAATTCATGCTTTGGTTTTGGGGAATACAAACTCGGTATATCTGACATCTAGCAGATTGGGAGTTACATTTATTTCCCCTATATCACTCCCACTAAGTAAACACATGAGTTAACTCAGTTAAAATCCAGAAGGTTAATCTAGCAATTGTAGGTAAGTAAGTGGTCTCACTGGAAACTTTTTCTGTTTCCCCCTAGAGCTTTTAAGCTAAGTGTAAATTGACTATGCGCTTAGGAATTTACCAGCTCAGACAGACTGAAACAATTAGACAGGAGGCCAAGTAAGAGTGAGAGAGGGAGACAGACCTCAGGCATGTGAATGACATTCCTTTCAAAGGCTTCCGTCCATATCCTTTCTCAATTGGCTGAAACCCTGGAGGTTTGCCTGGCTAAACAACTTCCTCTCAGAAGTGTCCATCCCCTGAGGGAGTCTGGGATTTGTAGTCTTGAAATCAGTCAACCTCTTCTAATTCTTTAGAGGGATTCCCTGGCAGAAGGGAAGCAGTGTCAATTTCAGTAGCTTTCTATGTGATAAAATGCCCAATGTGCTTTTTGCAAAATACAAATTCCTGCCTGGATAAAAGCAAAACCTCTGTGTATTCAGCAGGACTAGTCCCCTGGCCCTCCATTCCAGTTCCTTCTTACTTCCCTCCCTCCCTCACCATCACACGGTGGCCTCCTGAGGGAGTTCTGGACACAGCACTGCTGTTGTTGGCAAAGGAACCTTGGAGAGGCAGACCTAGCAAGAGGTAGGAGCTTGGCCAGGAAGCAGGAAGTCGAGCTCGAGGACTGAGTCCCCCAGCCACATTGTCCCAAAGGCTACCTTTTCATAGTTTTCAAGGCAAAATATTTGTATGATGATTGTTATGAAATATAAGCAGTATGTGAAACCAAGTCCACAGTTTTCTCCAAGAAATGCAGTCATCCTTTGGAATATAAGAGGATTGGTTCCAGGACCCCAAGGATTCCAATGTCCTTGGATGCTCGAGGTCCCCATATAAAATAGCATAGTATTTTCATAAAACCTACATGCATTCTCCCATAAACACTAAGTAACCTCTATGTTGACTAATGTAACACAAATGCTGTGGAAATTGTTATCCTGTGCTGCTTAGGGAATAAAGACAAGAAAATTAGTCTGTACATGTTTAGTAGACAAGTAATTATTTTTGGAATATTTTCAATCTGCAGTTGGTTCCATTTGTGGATGTGAAACCCACGTATGCAAGGAGCTATTTCATTTCATTTTGTTTTGTTTGTTATTTCCCCATCAATTGGTGCCTTGGCCTGGCAGTACCTTGTTTTGAGTTGGACATGATTATTTCCTCTCTGGTGTTCTGGAGCCTCCGGGTCACATTCAGTCTCAATTAGGGTTCGCCTGGGTAAGGACCCACTCTTCAGTCATTACACATGAATTCAGTGAACATATTCAACTGCACCCAGATATTACTGGTGCAGTAAAATCATAATCATTTTAAGTTCTATTAAATTTCTAGTTATTGTTGACCATATCTGAAACAATAGATACTGAAAGTATGACTACCTTCACGTTGGAATGAACAATACTTTCACACACACACACACACACACACACACACACACACACGAGATGATCTTGGACTGGGAATGGATCTCAGTGGGAGAATGCTTAGATAGTATGCTCCTTACCTTGGGATTGATTCCCCAGTAACAACCCCACCACAAAAAAGATGATTTTCCCCCCATTCATATGTTGGATCCTAATCCCTTATGTGAGTATATTTGGAGGTAGGGCCTATGGAAGGTGATTAGGTCTTTAGGGTAGAACCCTCATGAATGGGAATAGTCTCCTTACAAAAAAAGATCCCAGCGAGCTATTTTATGCCTACCATGTGTGGGAATACAGTGAGAAGGTACCATTTATGAATCAGGAAGTAAGCCCTTACCTGCCTTAACCTTGGACTCCCTAGCCTGCAGAACTGTCAGCCACACATTTCTTCTATTTATAAGCTACCCAATCTACGACAATCTCCTGCTCTAAAGGGCTGTTACATGTTTTTGTGCCTGTCTGTGCTTGGCGTGCAGTCTGTTAGACGGCATACACTTCCCAGCATTGGTACAGAATGATTGAGTGGAGAAAATACTTTACTAGCAGTGAAGAGGACAAAGAAACTGCTTCCTGGGGGCAGTGAGTCAACTAGATACCTATGAGCCAGTTAGATGACTTTAAACATGGGCACTAAATGTTAGTCCTCCCTCGGTTGAGATGCATATGTGGACAAAATGCATAAAGATAAAAAATGGAGACCAGTATTATGGTACACATTTCAAATCATTTTGAAAACTAAAACCAGACCCATGTCTATCTCCATGCACTAAACTAAAGTCAAAATGGATCAAAGATCTAAATAGTAAAGCAGAAACATTAAATCTTCTGGAGGACAAAGTAGGTAGAAATCTTGATGATATAGGAACAGGCAGAGAGTTCATGAACAAAATCAAACTGCACAGCAAATACTTCCCAGAATCAACAACTGGGATCTTGTCTTATTAATTTTTTTTGCATATCAAAAGAAATCTCCCACAGAGTGAAAAGAAAACCCACTAACTGGAAAAATGTCTTAACCAACTGCCCCTCAGACCAAGGACTTCTATCTAAAACATATAAAGAATTAAAAAATACCAGGCCCCCAAATTTCAAAGACCCAATCCAAAAATGGGCATCTGAGATAAATACACACTTCTCAGATGAAGAAATAAAAATGGCAAATAAATTTATGAAAAAAATGTTCAGCATTATTGGGCATTAGAGAAATGCAAATTAAAACACCACTGAGATTCCATCTCAGTCCAGAAAGAATGGCCAAGTACAAGAAATCAACCAATAACAAATGCAGGAGGGGCTGTGGGGAAAAAAAGACACTCTTCTGCACTGTTGGTGGGAGTGTAGACTGGTGCAACCACCGTGGAAATCAGTGTGGAGGCTCCTCAAGAAGCTAGGATTAGAGATTCCATTTGACCCAGTTATCCCACTTCTGGGCATTTTCCCAGAAGAACTGAAAACATCATAACACAGTGATATCTGTGCAGCCATGTTTATAGCAACACAATTTGTAATAGTCAAATGTTGGAAACAACCCAAGTGCCCATCAATTGAGGAATGAATCAAATAGATGTGGTATTTTTATACAATGGAGAGCTACTCAGCTATAAAGAAAGATTGCATTGAGGCTTTTATAAGTAAATGGATGTGACTTGAGACCATACTCATAAGTGAAATAAATCAAACTTGCATGTGTAAATACTATATTATCTCCCTAGTGTAAGAAACCGAAAGAGAAAATATGATCCTTAATCTACAATAAATATTGTAAGGGTAAGAAACTGTTCAAAGAGGAAAAGTAACTGGGATAGGGGAAAGGAGGAAAGAAGGAAGGGAAAAAGTAAAAAGACATAAATTTGTGTATAGATACATAAGATAGCCAAAATGACTACACTACTAATTGCATTGGCTCTTGGAAAAGAACAGTTAATACTCATATGATTAGATCAGTTTTACATGTCTATATCTGGTAATCTAGGCAACCCTTTTGAAGGTAACAATATGCAACATTATAACCATTGTTAAATTCCTATCATCTTGTTTTAAAAATCTATAGTTATTGTTTTGGGTTTGTTGTTGTTGTTTGTCTCTTTTGCTTTTTGTTTTTCTTGTGTCTTTTTTTCTCTTAAATAAATAAAAAAAATTCATTTCGGTCAGTGAGTGGTCTGGAAGGTGCTGTGCTACCCAGGGAAGGTCCTAGGGTTACTGATGCTGTGAGCGTCCTTGCAGCATCAAGGACTTCCTCGGCATTGTTCTTTTTCATTATAAATACTGGAAATGAAAATGAGCTACCTAACAGTAAAGCAATTTGAAGCAAGTTTCTTCTTTGGGCAGAAGAAAAAGACTTTAGAAATCTATATGGACCATAAAATCTTCTCATGGGACTAAAAAGGAAGCCGAGCTCTTACTCTCTGTTGGAGTGTCAGGAGGTTGCTGGTTTAGAAGGGCTTGATGGTTGTCACAGGGTAAAGTCTAATGAATGAGGCTCATCCTGGATGAACCTGTCTGCTTTGCTCTGGTCATTGGACCGATTATCAGTGGCCTTAGCTCCCTTGTAAAACCCTTTGGGATGATGATGGCAAACCTTTTATAACTTTCAATAACAAACGGCCCACTGCGGCATGTAGGTTCACCACCAACGATGACTGCAAACCTCATCAATAACGATGCAAAACCACATCAGATTTGCACCTTTTGCTCTACTGAAGCAAGTATACTTGGATAATTCTTAATGGTGCAGGGGTAAATAGAAAACTTCCCCCAGAATAACCCTCTGACTGCTGGAGAATAAATAAGAAATCAGAGCCCTCAATTCTGAGAGAAGGCACAATTTATTTAGTCAAATTATTTTACAACATAGTCTCCATTGACAGTTGTCAGCTTAACACTTAATATAGTTAAAAAAAGTCAACGATTACCTGCAAAATTATATATATTTTAATGTCTAAAAATAAATTGCATATATAGAGCAGGAAAAATCCCCCACCTACACAAGGGAAAGTTTGGTTGTTCTGTTCTGTATTGTGATCATTGCTGTTCTGTTATTTACAAACATGTTCAAAGCATTAAAAATTTAAATGGAATGCTTCGCCTTGCTTGTACATGCCTGTTTAAATAACTGTACCAGTGCTTCTCTTCCTAGTAAGTCAGTGACTTAAACGCCCTGTTTTCTTTTCAGCAATAGTCACATTATGCTTTTTAAAAACCAGCTATAAAAACGTACAAATAGCCCAAATGTACAGATTGACAAAAGATGTACAAATTACATTTAAAAAAATAACAATGATTGATTTTATAGTAAAGCTGCATTTGTGACCGAGGTCAACTCGTTTCTTTATTCTTTTTAATTTTTTATTTACTTTTTAATACTGTGAGATATAGCAAAATAACTCTGCATAATTTATACAGTAAGTTGCCTTCTGATTGGTTGACCCTGGTCAGATGGTCTGACAAACGCACAGCGCTTGCGAATCTGTTTGAGTTTAGAAATCCCTATGACTTCTCAAAGTTCTGGGACTCACTGTCACTTTAAAAAACGTTTCTTAACTCTCTTTCAGGAATGTTTGCATTTGCATGAGACTCTCAGTTCATGCTTTGACTATTTCTGGACAGAATGGTCAGCCAGGTGCACGCTGCCCAAGGAGGGTACCTGCAATGCCCATGGCATCTTAAATACACACATATACACATGTTCTTTCTTGCAAATTCCAGTTGGGTGAAAACTTCACTGGCCATCCAGCCAATGTTCCAGTTGCCATCCACTGAATAAGGACCTTCTAAAATAAGACTATACGCTTTCTGCCTCTGTTTTCACTGTCTCAAACCAGACCAGGACTGGTTGTGTCCGTGATTGATTATTGTACTGAATCCTACAATAATGAAACACGTGTGTTAAGAAACTGCTTTGGTCATAAAAAGATAAAAAAATTTACAGCTTCTTTCTCAGAACCATGATATAAACATCCCGGTAATCTAAATGTTCAACTCAAAAGATGACAGGAGACTGAGAATCCAAAATGGCATACTGGCCCATGGAATGATCTGTCTCTGTTCAGGCAGAGGAAGCAAAAGTTACTGACATAAAAACAAAAACAAAAACTGTTTTTAAAGAACAAATACAAAGGTTCTATCATCAAGAAAGAACATCCAGTTTTGCTTTTTCTTTTCAAGGTAACATATGTCCTTTAGAGTCCAAAATATCCAGGAAGAGTAAGGACTGGGGCTTCAGCTGGAAGACCACCGATAGTTAAGCTTCTAGTAGTAGCTGCCTAAGTGTGAAGGCACGTGGGTGTTAGGATGGCGGGGGACATTGGGGTTGGGGTAGATCCCACCAGTGGGGGAGGTCCAGTATTGTGACGCTGCTCCAAAGAAGCTGGAAGAAGTGACAGGCATGGAGGATGGGTGGGGAGGGACAAAGTTCACCTTCTGTTGGTGGGCGTGGTAGGAAGGCATGTAGGAGATATCAGAAGGGTACTTGTACATGGACGACTCGGTCGGATGCGGCTGCAGAGCCTGGGCAATGCCATGGAAGTCAAATTTATAGGCATATCTTTTGCCATGCACTTTGGTCATAATGTTTTTATCATAGTAATATCGAAGGGCCCGGCTCAGCTTGTCATAATTCATGTTGGGCTTGCTCTTCCGCTCCCCCCAGCGCCTGGCCACCTCGTCGGGGTCCGTCATTTTGAACTCTCCATTGGTCCCCTCCCAGGTGATACAGCTGGCATTGGCACTGTCGGAGAGTAGCTCGAGGAGGAACTGCCACAGCTGGATCTGTCCGCTTCCTGCAGGCAGTGAGGCAAACAGGAGAAAGCAAAGTCTTTGAGCCTGGAGAAGTCAGAATCAATGAGCTAAGCAGGGGAATTCACCTACCATTTAAAAGAAATCCTTTATTTCCTTTTACGTTCAGGGTCACCTTGACAACCCCTTCTTAGCATTCTGATTTAACATAGATGCATAATCATATATCATATGAAGCCCTTCTAGATTTTGTCACTGTCCAGAGGAGTCCACATTTGTAATTCCAGGGAAAAGTTTTTGGAATTCCAATATGTAATTCCAACCTACCACTTTCAGTGCAACCCAAGGCAAGAATAAAGAGATAAATACATATTTGTGGTTATGAGGAGCCAAGGAGGTCCTACATCCAGTGGAAACAAAGGCTAACTGGAACAAAGGCCTCCCAGTCAGGTCCTAACTGGATTGTATTAATTTGTGAAGACTGGGTTTTATTAATTCATGAAGAGGGGAGTGGCTCAGGGATGAGTGACTGAAAGAAAGGTGGGAAGTGCGTGAGTGCTGTGAACTGGACTAGGTAGGAAGCCTGATAGCACCTCTGCAATATACTCAGAGAGAGAGAGACAGAGAAAGACAGAGAGAGAGAGAGAGAGAGAGAGAGAGAGAGAGAGACATGCAGAAAGAGCAACCTGCATATCATAGATTGAGTAAGTATCTTTGGGGCTTTGATGTGTAGTCTTAATGCCTTTAGACAGCATAGACTCTTTCTCCAGCCTCAGTCTCAGCCAACAGTGTGTCTCAGCCTAGCTCATGCATACTACTTGGGAGCTGTAGGTGAGGCATCACTGGCCTGTAGCAGTGCTTTAAAGGCTACACGTCAGCACTTTGCTAGACCATTTGCATTACTTAAAGCCAATTGAGGAGATAAAGAAATACCCTAGCCAGCTCTGTACATACTGATACATGGAAATAGGACCAGGTTTAGCTAAAATGGAGACAAGTACTCTTCTTTTAAGGAGAGCTGTCCTGGTGGCCTTCCACAATATACGTCTCAGTAGAGGTGCTATTTCCATACATGTACGCAACATGATGAGGAATCAGGGTAGTCAGCATGTCCATGACCTCTAACATTTATCACTTCTCTGTGATGAGAACATTAAAAGTCCTTCCTTCTAGCTAGTTTGAAATACACACTAAATTATTGTTAAGTGTAATGTCTGCCATTGAGATAGGCACAATAAACAAGGTTAGATTTTAAGAGAATTTGTCTCAAGGCCTAGTAGCAATGTGCTGCTTTTGGTCAAAACCAGCTGCATGTGATCCCACATGCCTTGTAAATAAACTTTTGCTTCTCCTGAATCACTGATTTCTGTTCAGTGATAAAGTCTCCAATCATTCCCTGTGAGCGTTAGAGCATCAGGGTCATAGGATAGCTGCTGGAGTCACAGAGAGAAGGCGCTTCACAGGTTTTAGGTTGACCCAACCTAATAATTTCCTGGCTGGATTCTACCTCTTGGCTCTCAGCTCTAAGTTTTACAGAGTGGAACTCAGGCAGAGGGGAAATAATAGGAGATATTGGGTGGCTTCTATGTTGTCTGGGCAAGATGGTCAGGGACTAAAGAACAGGTAAGTTAGCATCAGTAACATTCAGTTCCCTGCAATGAAAGATGTGTGGGCTTCACTATTACAAAAGGCCCATAGCTTAAAAATCTCACAGGTCTTGATTTAGCAGAATTCACCTGAGAGTTATTTTTAATAATGAACCCTAATGCACTGTCAAATTCACTTGGATTGTCTGCAGATTTTCTGGGACATGCCTCTTTGAGAAGGCCAGATAACCTTAACTCTTTCTGAAATTAAAATGAAAACACTTTGGAAATGTTTATTCACTTGTGCCTTGAATGGGGGAAATAACTGAGAGCTCATTGGAACTGTCCTCTCCACATCTTTCCCTGCTGGAACTTCGATCTGTACCATTTACTGCTAATCTAAATGTTAGTATAAGACATTGTGCTGATATGTTTATTTTCCACAAGCACCCTTAGGAATAGACATTGCCACCTGGTAATAAATCCTGAAACCTTGTGTGTGTGCTAAAGAAACAAGTGCGGGAAAACCTGTCACTAAGCATGTGAAGAAAAGAAGCAAAAGAAGCACATGTTACTCCCCAGTCTGGCGTCTGGACTAAGAACAGAGGTTTCTTTGACCTCAGAAAGCTACAGAACATTCTGGAAAGAAAGGCTTAAAGGCCAAGATAAACTCACCAGGATTGGCTAGGCGACTGCTGGTTGGACCCAGGATCTGATACGGATCTAAGGAGACACAAAAGGAAGTTTGCTTCATTGTTATTAAAAATTGGACAGCACTGACAATAACAAAAGCCCCAGGGTTTATACTTTTATTTCAATACCATAGAGATGCCTGACTTCAGAAAACGTTACTGCTCTTATCTGACGATCCCAAAGATCTTGACTACAGTTATGTTTGAAACAACAAGGAATCAAAATGACATCATTTTTAAAATATTTGCTTTCTAAAATTTATAGAGTGAATGGAAGAGTCACTTATCAAATGGGCTTGAAGAATGTCCCATGATGAGTACTGCTCTACCTAATACTGAAGGCATTAGAAATATCTGTTTTTCTGAGGGAGCATAAAAGCCACATGGCTAAACACCAAGTAGTGTGGATTCTAGCCCTAACTATGCTGTCAATTAATTTTTTGGGCAGTCTGAGTATCAGTTTGCTCATCTGTAGATGAATGGGTTGGGCTCCTGCCCTCACTTCCCTGCTACTACCAGATTCTGTGATTTTAAGGTTGGAAATATTAACGCCAATCAGAATTTGTATTTTTAGCTATAAAATCATTAGTTTTAAATCCTTGGTTTACTTAAAACGTCGCAATTGTTTAGCCATTAAAAAGTTTGCAATATTAAGGTGAGATTCATCTTTTTTTGCAGTTGAAGATATCATGGCAGAGAGCTGGATCTCAATTTGGCCTTATGGTCAAATGTTTTGCACAGGGCCGGGAATTTAGCTCAGTGGCTCAAGTGCTTGCCTGGTAAGTGTGAGGTCATGAGTCTGATCCCTGGTACAAAAAAAAAAAAAAAAAAAAATTGCACAGTTTGACCTTTTTTTCCCGTTTTTTTTTTTTTTTTATAATTACAGCTGCAATGTTACACAATTCAATACGATTCTAGAATTTCTAATTAGACCATTAACTCAAAGAGTCCTTAAGGCCATTTAGTTCACTTTTTCCATTCACACTTGTTGTATGACATAAAATATTATTGCCAGGTGATGTGTAATTGTGTTGTTGCTGGTACCTCCATGAAATTCTACATCTGCTTATGTTTCACAGTCAGCAGGTGTTTTCTTTACCTTCCTTCGCAATGTACTCTTGTTCTGTCTTGAGTGAAGGTCAAGTACCATGTGTGCCTATCCCCAAAACAAATGGCTACTACGGAACTTTCTGAGCCAAATCACGTGAAGATGATGAAACAGAGCTGGAACTTGGGCACCATGGCTATCATCAGATCTGCGAAGGCATTTGTATAGCACTTTGCCTCCCAGAGAAAGCTGATGGGGAAGTTGCTGGGGACGTTGGCTCAGTGAAACTGACCTGAGTTAGGTGGTCAACTCTACTTTTTTATTCAAGCAGAGGTGAGGGGAACACAGGACAGGTGATGTTACAGAAGGTGTTAGACTTAGTCAGTGAGCTCCATCTTAGTACTGAAAGTTTCTAAATCCACAGATTTAAAATTCTTCTGTCTTAATTATTTGATAGGTCTATAACAAGGTGAGGTGAGTGTAGTTTTGAAAGTACGTTTTGGTGAAGTATAAAAGACTTGGACAGAAACTTGGAAACCTGGGGTTATAGCTCTATTTCTCTTATGCATCAGCTGTGTGATTTTCAGTCAACTGCTTTACCTTTCTGGGCCTCAGTTCCTTTCTTTTACGAAAGAGGCATTGGAACAATTAATTTTTAAGTTTTGTTCAGTTCTGTTTAACAAGTCTCTACCTTACTTCTGTATCTGTTCCTAACTTCACAGATCTAAGTATAGCAATCCAAATATAGACTCATTTTTGAACATAAAAGAGACATGTGTGGAAGAGTTTTCTCTTGGTACCCATAAGTGATTGGTTCAGGACCCTCATGGATACCGGTATTTGCAATTCTCAAGTTCTGTACATAAAATGGTGCACTATTTGCACAGAACCTATATACATCCTCCTATATATTTTCAATCATTGCTAAACTACTTATAATATTCAATACAATGTAAATATGATGCAACTATTTGTTATACTCTATTGTTTAGGGAACAGTGACCAGAAAAAAACTCTATATATTCAGTACAGACACAATTTTTTTCCCCTTGAATATTTCAGTCTTGGGCTGGTTGAACCCCTGTATGCAGAACCCACAGCTATGGCGGCCTAACTGTATATCGTCCAGATCTTCCACCAGTAAACTATGAGGAACCCACAGCTGCATAAGAACACAGGAGAGATTATACACCAGGGTGGTACCTGGCTGGGGCCGCTGTTCAGTGCTCTTACTCATGGTCTGTGCTCCTCCAAGGGGAGGACCTGTGCAGGAGAAAGGAGAGATGGTAGATGAGCCACCGCCCATGGAGGTCGACATTTAACCTGCGGGATGATCAAGATGTTTTTGCCCACTCACTCTCATTCTGTTTATCTGATTTTGCAAATATTTACCAGGAATCTGCAGTGTGCTGGCTCTGTTCTCCATGCTGGAGACTCGGCAGCAGCCAAGCAGTTCCTATAGAGCTTACATCCTAATATAGAGCCAATGCAGAACAAATTTTTTAAAAAGGAAAACAATAAAATAGCATGTCTGTCAAGCCTGGGGTTATGGAGCTCAGTTTAAAATAGGACACACAGGGAGGTCTTTAACAAGAAAGTGACATTGGAGCAAAGGTCACCTGCTTCTGGGGACCCCACCTGTTGTGAGCCTCACTCTGAGGTACCTCTCTTACACAGCCTTTCTTTCTCACTGCCACTTATCCACCTCAGGTCAGTGTTCTCTTTGCCCAGTCTCTGGCTTAGGCTGACCAGCACCTGAAACTTTCCTGAACTCTTGGAAGAATTATCTTCATAGCCTTAATCACAATCACTTTCTTACTTTTCCAGATTTTTTTTTTCTATCACACATCCTAAACTCTAGGAATCTGGGGTCCTCACTGACTGTCAGACACATCAATCTGACTGTCCTACATCTTCCAAGGGTAAAGTTACACCTCTCTGTTCAGAGCTAACTAAAATAGGAGGAGGGCTGCAAAGGCTTGATACCACTCAGCGGAAAAGAGTTATGTGTGGGCTGGATTTCTCTCTTCTGCCTAAGGAACAACCTGGGTCTTATTCAGCTCCATGAGCCCCAGAGAGCCATGTGTTGTGTGCAGAGCAGACAAATAATGAATACATATAACTAAAATGGATCCTGATTATCACTTGTGCACTAATTTGTAATGTCAGTCTGTTTCGTATAAGAATTCTCTGAACCACCCATTCATCCACTTGATATTGCATTTCTAAAAACAGCAAGATTGACACATTCTGGATCAGGAAGCCATGCATCACTCTCAATCCTTATTCCCTTAATGGGAGGCACTGGGTGGGCTTCAACACATCCCATCTTGCCACTAGCTCCAACATCTCTAACTTCACGTCCCATCTCTAACTCCAGCATCTCTTCATGAGCCTTTTATGAAATGAGGAGAGAGACAATGTTTTGACTAAGTCTCATCAATTGAAGGAACAAAGTCATAGAAGTTTGTTATCTTGACTTAACCAACAGAATCCAAATCCAGTGTTTCTTTCATTCATACAGAAACTTGTTCTAATAAACCTGCAAACTTTAGATGTTCTAAAACCAAGGGCAGTGAAACAAATCTCAAATTTGTCCATTATAAATGGAAATTTCATACTGTCATTTAATGGGTGGGTATCATGGACAAAGCTATAAATTAAACATTATTTTTTTCTTTTGTTGCTGGGGACTGAAGGTAGGGCCTGTGCATGCTAGACACATGGTCTACCACCAAGTTACAGTCTTGAGTCCATGAAGATTAACTTTTATATGAACTCAAAAAGCATGAAACAAATGCTAGTTCTATTCTTTATCTCATAAACCATTCTCCACCCATCATCAAAAAATGTTTTCCTCTCCAGATGGTATGATATTTACTTACTTTTGTTGAGGCCAGAATTCATGTTATTGCCCCATCCTCCTCTCCTGACTGAGTCATAAGAAGGGTCTAATGAAAAACAACAAGTAGAGAGACATTAGCTTTGTCTGTTTTTCAGAAAGCTTGCATGAAGATTATCTTTTAGTGGTCAGAAGAAATTAAATTTAATCCAACAATAAATTTTTAAGCATCACTAAATTCCTGAGGTATACTCTTCCCCTAGGGATGGGGAAGGGGTAATAAAAGAAATATTAACACTGGTTTTGAGAAGAGTTCATTCTTATCTAGGAGCTAAAGTCACGGAAAGACCTGAACTTGAAGTCAGAGGGCTGACTCAAGTTCATTCCCTGACATTATTTGTTCTGAGAGCTTGGGTGAATTATGAAAACTCTCTGAGCCTTAATAGTCTTCAATATGGAAATAAAAAAATTACAGGAAGAATTATCTACCCCGAGTTATGCTAATGACCAAATGAGATAACATATATAAAGCATTTGTAAAACTTTCTACAAATAAAAACTAACGCAACGTTAGAAAGAAAAAGTGATTGAAAGTGCAGAGAATGAAATCCTTCAAGCAGCTTTGAAGAGCGAAGAATGTTCAGATGAAAGATGCTATGGGAAAAATGTCTCCAAAACTAGGTCCCTACCTTTCCTAGGGCCCCTGACCCTAGCCTCTTATTTCCATGCGCTGGTGTTGTGAGACAACACTAAGAGGTGTGAGCACATCCCAGGCTGTCCTAGGGCTGTCAGTCTTTTCCATCAATAGTGGGTGGGTGGGGGTCAGGCCCAAAGGCCACAGAGAAAGGCCAGAGATGCAGGCTGAAGATGTGGCTGGGAAAGGACCAATGGAGACATGAGTGCATGATGGAGCCAGGCACAATCATGCATGCCTACAAACCCAGCCCTTGGGGGGCCGGGGCAGGGAAATCATGAGTTTGAGGCTAGCCAGGGCTGCATAGTGAGTTCAATGTCAATCTGAACTATAAAGCTCATGTGAGAGAGATGGGTGGGAAAGAGTGATGGAGAGATGCTTCCTGCCTGGAAATGACTAGAGACTAGAAGCCTGTTTCTAGATTGTCTTGAAGAACATTCTATGAACTACGGTGATCTCCAGTCTTTCTTGAAAGAATCCACATGCTCTACAGCCATACTCAGAAATTGATTAACTAACTGGCTGGAAACTTCCCTTATTTCCTTTCTCATGGTGTGACTCCCATTGAGACATGGAGTAGGAATAGCAGAAGGGCTTAAGGATGCAGAATTATGACTTTCAAAGTCTTTCCACAAACAACAAAGAAACCATAAAAACCATCAGAACAAATGGAACGCAAACCTCATCAAACAGCAGTCTGACGGGGAAACTTAAACCATTCCTTACGACCTCTTCTGAGCCTCTCAAACAAATTAGAATAAGCACTGGGGAGATGGGTGCATCCGATGGCTTGGTCTCATTGTTACCGACTAAGAAGAACCAAAAGACAATTTTCTTGTGGAAAAATCCACGTGCAGATGCACATTCCTCATAGCGCTGGAAAAGCCAGCTCAGTTTTTAAATTATAGTCTTTGGCAACTGGCAAGAAAAGCAAAACAGAAAGTGGGGGGTGGGGTAAGGAAGGAGAGAAGAGTAAGGAAGGGGACAAAGAGACAAAATTCTTTGAAGCTGCTTTTATTTTTGACTTTTTTTTCTCCTTTCACAATTCCTCCTGAAAATAGATTCTTCTTGCTTCATAACAAACCAAGCAAATGGGAAGTCAACTTGGTTATGAGTTAGAATGAGCCTGAAAGTCCTATGGACATTTTTCTGAGGGGTCTGGGGAGGTCTGCAGAGAGTGTGCAATGAAAGATGTAAAAAGAAAGGTGAGAATCATCAAAGATTCTTCTATAGGAAGGGGAGAAGTTGCTAATTTGGTCTCCAATGGTTTATTGGGACCAACATGTGTACTGCATTGCATGATTGGCCAGAGAGTAGAGGTTAAATATTATGAAACGAGTTTCCCATGTGTCATTATAAAGAAGATGGTGAAGAAATGGTGGTCTTGCAACCAATGTAAAGTAGAGCTATTGAGAGCTACTGGAGATTAATTAAGAGGGAACATGAGTAGGATGGAGAGGTCTTGGGACTGGAGTGAGTCCTTGTTGACCAGGACAGAGAGAGAAACACAGACAGAAACAAGGTAGAGGGGAGTAGCATGATGTCCTGTGTATGAATGAAATAGGGAGATGGAGGCAGAAAAGCAGCGAGGGCTAGGAAAGAGGGGTATTCAAGGCCATTGAGATGGAAGCTAAGCAAGCTTTGTGACTTGGTGATTCAAGCATGGGAGCCAAGGACGCGCAGTAACACCAGGAAAACAGGGTGGTGAAGAATGCACTCAAAGCGAGTATATACAGGAGGGCCAGGGAAAGGAAGCCACTCTGTAGACCAGAAAGTAGAATTGAAAGTGACAAAGTCAAGCAAAAGAAAAGGCAAGCCATGGAAATCCAGGAATTGGTATATGTCGCCTGAACTCTGACTTGACTTCTCTAGCTTACTGCACAGATAAAAATCTGTCTCGAGTTTTCCTAAAAACTTCTCTACTCAATCATTCATCTGCTCAGGGCTTTAATCCTATTTGAAAGCTACATCACAGCTATTCAGAAGAACCATGTTTTTATAGCCCACATTATGGCCATGGTTATAGTGGCCATTGACTTTTTAGTCAGTGCTTCTTCCTGTTCTTTTGTTCTAGCCCCTGGCACAGAGCAAATGTTCCCGAGTGCAGGAGAGAATTCTCTCTCTCCAACAGTGGGTGGGTGACCACCAGATTTTTCTGTAACTCTAAATGACCAACCATGATTTAAAGCTGGGGCTTTATCATAAAAGTGGCCTGCAGCTCCATCTTTTCTGCTGTTTCAGGCCTGGGAAGAGGGTGAAGGTCCTTATGGGTCAATATAGACCTACCACATGGCAAAAGCCTGGAAGTCCCAACCAACCATGTTGTGTTCTCTTGCAGGTGAAAGAGAAAGAGACAGAAACAAATAAGTCATCCAGCAATGAGCCAGAGCTGTGTCCTCACTGGGAAGCTATACAGCAATAATTGGTCTGGCCAATGTTGGCAGCCACACAATGAACCAATGCATTGGACAGTGTGTAGATTCACAACAAAGACCACAGGCCTCTCCCCATTTGCTTTCCAATTCCTCTCTATTTGCATGGGAAATCCCACCACTGGCACCTGAAATACAAAAGACAGCCTATGTCCATTTACTATGGAGTTTAACAAACGCACACTAGGAAGCACTGGGCTTCCTGCAGAAACCTACTCAGTGTAAAACTGAAATGAAAATCAGTGTTTTTGGAGCAATCCCTGTTGCAGAGACAAAGCATGAAGATGGAGAAGGCCAAGGCCAAGAGCTAAGGTCTGGCATTGTGCCTGAGAGGGGTCTGAGGAGCCAGGCAGCCTTGCAGCTGAAATGAAATACCCAAGTAAACACTGAGCACAGCACTTCGTGTAGCACTGGCCTCAGTGAAAGTCAGTAATCAGTATTAGGATTTGCATGATTAATATGCATCTAAGAAATATTCAGACCTGGAAATGTGTTGGCCAGTCTACCAAATACACATTACTTCCTCCTCTCTCCCCGCCTCTCTCCACCTTAGTCTGCTCTGCTTAGTATTTTTCACTTCATGGCTAATTTAGTCAGTACTTAATTTACGTTTGTTGTCTGCATCTCCTAACTGAATACCAGGTCCCCAAGGCCATGGAGCTTTGTTGTGTCCTGTGATCTATCCAACCACTAAGAAAAGTGCCCAACACACAGCACACAGTATGTATTTGTTGCATGAATGAATGGATGAGGCCAACATTTTCTCTTTTTTGCTAAATATACACCATTCCTTTTACTGTTCCCTAGGTGAAGAGAATTCAGGTTTTCTAAATGACTTTTCCCCGATCAATCACAGCTTCGGGTGATTTAGGTCTGGGGTGATGAGGACAGTATGGACTATGTCAAGCCTGTGTTCATTTCCTTGGAGTGAACTAGACAAGAGCCCATCTATTTTGAGGCATAGACTAACAGCTTGTCCCCACAGGAGAGTCAAGCACTACATGCCACTCAAAGAAGTGGCTTGTGTTTTATTTTATAGACAGGGATCACATAACCACGTTTCGGGAAATAGCACATGTAATATAGGAAAGAGGTCCCTGATGTTATATTGCCCAGTGCTGTTGTGACTGTGTTAGTTTCAGTGCACTGTATGATGTTAACTCAAGGATGAAATCACCTATCAAAGTATTACTGTTTTGTTGTTGTTGTTGTTGTTTGGTTGGTATTGGAAATCGAACTCAGGACCTTGCACTTGCCAGGCAGACACTGTGCCATTGAGTTCTATCCCTGGCTCCAAATGTATTACTGGAATGGATCTCATTGTTAAATAGCACAGTGTCGTTGCTAAAATAAAGGTTTGCTATTTTTTTCCTACTAAATGTGATGCAAGTGCACTCAGCAGTATGTTCAGGTCTGGTACCAGTCACACAAGCAGAAAAACATCTATAAGCAACACGGAAAAGCCAGACTGGGGGCTAGCCTAGACACTCACGTTCCCAAGCAAGCACTTCCCTCACTGGGCCTGATGCTTGCTGGCTGTGCCAGCTCTCAGCCCAGTCGCTGCTCTGTGTGGCATACGCGGAGTTCTCTGGTCAGTGTGTGTTAGGTGTTCCTGAGTGTAGTGCACGGTGTCTGCATTCTGAGAACTGGCTTCCAAAAGACAGCTTGAGGCAGCAGCCAAAAGACATAGTGCAAAAATGTGCCTGCTCAGACCAGTTTGAGGGCCAGTGACCTCAGAACTTCTCTATGGTGGCAGGTGGCTTTATGAGCAGAAACCAGTGCCCTGATTCTGACAAACTCACTTGTTACTTTAGTGAAGGCTGACACCCTCTGGCTTTACGCAGTACCGAAATGAAAAATCCTATTGTGATTCCTTTTCAAGAACCACCAAAGGGCTTTGCTTGGGGTTTCTGGTTTCAGGCAGCCCTGAGATCATTTTTTTTTTTTTTTTTGCCAAAGCAAAGAGAGCCGAGTACCATTCCAGAGAGTGGGGCACTGCCAGCCATTGTGGGGATTTCAGGCTCCTATATAGGATGGCTTGAACAGTTTCTCCATTATGTGACGCTCAGCATGGCTGAACTTGACACTAAACGGCCTCTTGGATTCCAGGAGAGCCTCCCAGGGTAGAGAAATATGAGCTTGCAGATTTTTTTCCTCTAAGAGCCTGTTGGAAGGCGAAGGCTTTTGCTGGACTTGACCCTGGCACAGACATACCAGTGTTAACTCACTTTCTGTGTGAAACCTTTAAATCAGTCCAGGAAAGATGGCCAAATGTCTTAGGAAAGATGTTGCCTTATGCCCTGATACCTACAGCTAGCTGTCTGAAGGCCACAGTGTCAGCCAACATGTGGCTTTCTCCTTTGTTGTAACCTCGGCCCACAGCCAATGTGGCGGATATGAGTAGCATACAGAAACCTCTCTCTGTGTGCCCTGAGACATAAGGCTTCTCGTTCAGTGACTTGGTGGAAAAAGATGCATTTACCCTAACCTTCTCATTGAATTTATGGTTGCTGCCAAGAAAGCTGTCTGCTCCAAAGCTGGTTTACCTTGGGCAAGCCTGTCTTCTGAATGCAGGTCCTTCGGCCAAGGGTTGGGCAGGGCTACAAATGCTCAGAGCAAAGCACAGACCTCAGGCCACCAGATCCAGACCTCTTTTCTTGAAAGAATGAGGATGCTGGAGGAGAATGCTCCAGTGAATGAGGGCCTGAAACCTAAAGCCCTCAACTTCCAAGAAAGAGCCAAGCCCATCAGGAGGAAGATATACCACCCAGACTGTGACAGGGAAGAACCAAGTGGGTGAGCAATGGCCTTTAGTGTTGGGCCATAAGATTAGGACAAGTAGCAGTGGAGGGTTGGATCTGGTGAGCCTCTGAGCCACAGTTCCATCTAACAGGCTGTGTCGATGAGGAGGAGCGGGCTCTGCTGGCCACCAGACCAACTAAGGGCGCTTGCTTGGGACCGTCCCCTTGAAAGCCTGCTGTGTTGCCTGAACTGTCCCAACCCGCAGCACTTTGTCTGATGGTCTCTGCCTTGGGCCCTGCTAGGGGCGACTCCAGTCGTCTTGTTTGACTCACTGACAGAGGCAGCCCACCAGGAAGCAAGAAAGGCTTAAACTTCAGGGCTCCATCACGGAGATGTCTTTTCTCTCTGGTGGCCCTAGGTTCCTGGCCCAGCTCTGCCATTACTCAGCTGAGTGTGCTCGTTGCATGGCTCTGTCTTTTTCAACCTCATGATTTGCCCCTCTGAAAGTCACAAATAGCAAATGCTTGATGGTGTTGCTGTGAGGGTCAATACACACTTGATAAACGGCAATGTAAAAATGTACATGACACACATCTAGTCTGTTCCATCTTTCTCGTATCCCAACAATGCATATCACGGTGCAACGAGGTTAAAGAGCTGTGGAATAAGATGGAATCTCAATGCTGCTTTATTGTATTTCTCCAGTGACCAGAGATGCTGGGCATTTTTTCATGTATTTATTGGCCATCTGTATTTCATTTAAAAAAATCAAATACTAACAAATTCTGGCAAAGCTGCAGGGAAAAAGGAAGCCTTCTGTATCAGTGGTGGGAATGTAAATGAATGCCACCACTACAGAAATCAGTATAGATTCCTAAAACAACTAAAAGATCCATTTGAGCCAGCCGTTCCTCTTCTAGGTATCTTCCCTCTAAAATTAAAGACCTCATAGCACAGTGATACACACATACCTGTGTTTACAGCAGCACAAATCATAATAGCTAAATCTTAGAAGTGGCCTATATATTCACCAACTGATGAATGGAAAGAAAATGTAGTCTTCAGAAATAATGGAATACTACTCTGCCATAAAGAAGGATGGATTTCAGTGATTTCTAGGAAAATTGATGCACCTTGAGACTATGATATTAGGTGGAATAAATCTACACAAGGTTAAATATTGCATGGCTTCTCTTGTATGAGAAATCCAAAGTATAAATTATTTTTAAAAGTTTCCCCCCAAAAGATAGACAATAGGAAACAGGAGATAAAACTTTTATAAACAAAAAGGGATCTAAGGATGGAAGGTAGGGGGAGGGAGAAGAGAGGAAAGGAAATAAAAAGAATTAAGATATAGTAAGTACATGTACCCACTTTCTGAGATAAATGCAAACCTTTTATATGGCAAATGTGTATTTTAAAAAGTTTTTTTTTTTTTTTTTTAATCTCATCCAGGAAGTCCTTGGAAAGGAAGAGCAGCCTGAACCCTCAGGGAAAAGGACAGTGTCATTCCTGTGGCCCTGAGACAGTGATTCCTAAATGAGAATGAAGCATCGTTGCCTTTCATAAGAGGAGGCTGATCTTCCTGGACCCTCACTGGAGAAACATGGCTTCAGAAGACAGAGGGTGGAGAGCTGGGCATCCTGCTGGTACGCGGTGCCCAGCCTGCCCCAGCCTTTCTTCCTCCTTCACGCTGCTGAAGTCCCTGTCCAGCTGAGATCAGCACTGAGTTACCACCATTCCACAGGCGCCACCCAGCCCTTGCTTCATACGTCCCAAAGAGCCGCAGAGGAGCCTGGCTTCCACCAAGGCCTTATGAGGAGAGTGCTATCCAGGGAGCCTTCACTTAAGCTTAAAACTCACAGGAGCAAGGAAAAACAACCTGGATCGGGTTTCCTTTGCTCAAAGGTCTTGTTCTGGAATCCACACAGCCCCTCCGCCTCAGAACCAGTCCTGCTGTGTGCAGTATAATGGGCCAGTGTTTAATACATTATGTGAGCAGAGAGGAAGAGAAATGTATGAGCAAAGTGGTTGGGAGAAAGGATGGCTTTGAAATATGAAGAATTTGGAGAGAGAAGTGGCACGTGTGCCAGACACGGCCTTGTGACCATCCTCGCACAAGGTGTACTGAGGAGCCTAGGTCCTTCAGTCACTCTGTCTCTCCTGTGGCTCTGTGTCCAAATGACACAGAGGTCTCAATGACCTATTTATTTTGATAACACCCTCCAAATAGGATTTTGGGGGCTTAGTGGAAATGCAATTCGCACTAACTGAATTAAGTGGGTGTTTGCCAAAATTCCCTCCATGGTGAGCACAACTAAACCGCAGACTTTTTTCATCAGACCTGCCATCAGGTTTGAGAGGATTCCAGGTAGGAAAAAGAAAACAGCCTGTAATCCCAGCACTCAGGAGGCTGAGACAGGAGGACTGGCATGAGTTGGAAGTCAGCCTGGGCTACACAGCAAGACCCAGTTTCAAAAATAACCAAACAAAAGAAAAAGAAAAAGGAAAAGAAAACAAAACAGTTCACTTAGGTAACTGGACATGAGGAGTAATGTGAGGCAGTCTGTGCAGAGTCCTGCTCTCGTACCCACGCAGACACAGTCACATACAGTGCCTTCCCTCTCCTTAGCCCTGCAGGGCGTCCTCTGGTTTCTGCCTCACGGGTCAGCTTTGGGACCCTTTATTTTTGGAGTTCTGCAGGCCAGGGCCACTGGTTGCATTTAGTTCCCTTGCCCTCATCAGCCTTCTGGTGTCTTTGTGCACTTACCACCTTTGCTACTTGAACATCTTTTAGGAAAAGGAGACTATATTTTAACCATCTTTATTTCCCTACCCAACTAGACTCTGCCCCTCATCAGCTGATTGAACTTAGCATATCCCACCACACATGCATTCATTCAAGGCTTTACTGAATGGCTGCCACGGGGCAAGACACATTTATGTACTGAGCATGTGACAATGGCCAAACATCTTTCCTCTGTGGTGCTTAGATTCAAAACAAAGAGTAAACTACAGGCTAGATGAGAAAATGATGAATGCTACGGAGAAAAGACAGCTATGTGAGGGGAGCAGGCCTTGCTGAGTGAAAGGTCTTGCTGAAAATGTATCATTTAAATGAAGACTTGACGTGTCTATATGATGGAAGCAAAGCTCTTTGTGGCTCCATAATTTTCTGTTGAAAAATCCCTGGTTGCCCTATATTGATATCAAAGTCCTTCCAGGAGGCTTTTTTTTTTTTTTTTTCTTTTTTTGTAGCTGGGATTGAACTTGTTACCTTGCTCTTACCAGGCAGCCACTTATGCCACTGAGCCAAATCCCCAGCAGACCATTCATTTTTATTAGTTCTTTATCTAATGAGAATTGCTTTATGTGGGAGGATGACATAATTAGCAAGAAACAGCATCCCTCGGATGTTTCCATGAGGGATAGCGAAAGCTGAGAGTCTAATAGAGAATCAACCAGTTTTGCATGTTTAGAATGAGGGTGATTTCCCCACCTGGGGTCTTAGACTCAGGTTGATTTGGAATTGTCATTCTGGTCAAGAAACGCAGAATCCTAACACTTCTAGAATTTGTCTTTGGACCTGAGGCTGAAGTAGTTTTCATGTAAGGACATCTCAGGGAAGAGGACAGGTAAGGGAATCCCAAAGGAACACTGTTTTGTTGTTTTGTTTTTCTAGCCTAACGAGTGACCAGGAAATGCTTTGATCCCCAAGTCCTGCACCCACAGATCAGAAAGCAGTGTAGTAGTTAAGAGAAAAAGAACCATTAATTCTTGGAAGGTGTGGAATGTGGCCTTACTTATATCATAAAACTGGAGGCTCCGCTTCAGTCTGTAAGGGACTTGAGACATTATCTAAGCCAGACATGCAAATTAGCACAGGCCTGGAGGCCTGAGCCTGAGAGAAAGCATATGTGGCCTTGTAAGAATTTTAATAGAAATTGAAAATATGACTCAGAGTATCAAAACTGCCTTTCTATAAACTCCTCTAGGATTTTGGGCACAACTGATAATTATTTTGCAGGCAGGCTAGAAGTATTTCAGGGTAAAAGATTTTTCAAAATCATACAAAAAGTGATTGTCATCTCTTTGAAAGAGTGGCACCTAATTCTTATCAAGCAAAGGACTTTTTGTGGTGTGATTAGGCTTTTAAAGAGCTTCCTGGAAAGAAATCCCATCATTCATCTCTAATTCTTTTCAAACAAGGAAACAGCTCATTGCAAAGGGAAAATCTCTACATTTGAGACCAGCACTCTTAAATCCGCTTCACAACTCTGTCAGGTATGTGCTGTGTCAACTTAGGCAAGTGATTTAACCTCTCTGAACCCCAGTGAGGAGGTCTGTGAAAGGTAGGCATTTGGGGAAGATGTAATTGGTTCTTCCTAAATGTAAAAGTCTGTAAATGCAAAGAGCACATTTAATCCTCAGAGGGATCTTTGGAGAATAAATAACGTAATGCATCTAAAAATACTGCAAAGTGTTTCACAGGCTTAGTTACAATTCTTTCCTAGTGTTTCATTGATGGGAGATAAGAAGTGAATCTTTCCTGTACCAACTAAAGCTAATTTATCTGTGTTTTTTTCTCTCAATGGAGGACTGAGTAAATACTGAATTAAATTGGCAAAGACTAGTGTTCCCTTCCGTGAATCCATCAGCTGTCAGTGGTATTTACTGACTATCTACAGGGCTGGAAGAAACGAAACGGCAAACCTCACAATCAGAGTCTACAGGGTAATCTGTAATTAGGCCCCTAAATAGCTTCAGAGGGGAGGCTGTGGCCTGCAGGAGTCAGGGAAAAGGACCCTGAGGTGGGTGGAATTGCGTCAGGCATTGACAGGTCTGTTGGGTTTTGACAGATAAAATTACTCCACTTCATGTTATCACTTTCTCTCTAGATGATGCCTGAAAAAGGACCCAGAATTGAAACTTCTTGATCCTCATGTAGGGGAGCTGATGGATCCCTGAGATCAGAGGGGAAAATCCCCTCTGCGCCCTGGTTACTATAACCCTGTTGTCAATGCCTCAAGACCCCTGTGGGGTAGTTCATGGACAAGCAACTCTATTACCTCAGATTGGGGCTCTCTGAAGAGAGCAAGTTGTTACATCTGTAACAAGTTTAGGAAAGGTTTTTATATGAAAATTAAAAAAAAAATGCTATTTACACTTTGACTTTCTCTCAGCCCCTGCATCCCTGGTTGGCCCAAGAGAAGCTTTTCTGTTTCTATCACTTTCTTTCCAGATAGATGGAAAGATAGATGATAGACACGTGGACAGATGATTGATAGATACATATCTGGATAGATAGTAGCTAGATAGATGGATGGATAACAGACAGATAAATGATAGGCAGGTGGAATTTGGTTTATGAGTATTAGAATAAACAAGCTTTTAAAAAATATAGTGGCCCCTTTGTGCTGACTTCAGAGGGTTTTGTTTCAGGACTTCCCTCAGATGCCAATATCCACAGAGGCTCAAGTTCTTTGTACGCGGGGGTAGTTCTTCTTCATAACTTATGCGCATCCTCCCACACACTTTAAGTCATCTCTAGATCATGCCTAATACCATGTAAGTACCATATAAATAGTCATACTGTACTGTTTGGAGAACAGTGACAAAAAAATCTTTACATATTCATTCAGTGCAGACATATGCTTTAAATATTTTCAGTCAGTGGCTGGTTGAACATGTGGCATGGAAACAGTAGATATGAAATACTTCCCAGCACCAGTGCCCCCAAAACAACCTCCCTGTTGTGGAATTTCTCCATCAGTGCATTAGACAAAACCAAACGTTTATGGACTATTCTGCACTGAGGTGGCCACTGAGGGGGTCACCTGGAGCACCTGTGCATGCGTTCTGCCCCTTCCAAGGTACTTTGGAACCCCACTCCTTGACACAGCCAACAGGGGCCACTCTTACTTTCCATGACGAACCAAGACTGGTGTGGCAAAGGTGATGGAACTACATCAAGGAGACCAATGTCATGCTGTGTCTCAGCTTTGTCATCTTTAGCCCAAGTCAAAGTGAAACTTGGTGGGGATGACAGGACTAAAATAGTATTGTGCAGAGCCTAGAGATGAATTAGGAATGCAAAACTCGGAAGGCCCACTTAGTAAGTGTGAACTGTCCAGGGAAGTCAGCATGCACCAAGTGGAGCTCTGGCCACTCAGAGCCAAGTTTGGTCACTGGCCACTCTCCGGCAGTGCAGGAGTGGCTGTGGGGCTGAGCATGGGTGAAGGCTCTTTGGGGTCCAAGTCACCTCCAAATGCCTTTCCTCACTAGCTTGTGCCGCTTCCCCTCCTGCCGCTGGGACTTCCACATGATCCCTTTTCTTTATGATAATGTTTTGGGGCTCAAGCCATCATTATCACTAGTGCTAGTGTCGCAAAGTAAATGGGGGCCTGTCTTTGATCCACCCTGACAGCATCCAAGGACAGTCTGGGTATGCACAGAAACCAAAGGCACGTCTGAGGAAGGAGGAAGGCCTGAGAGGGAGTGTGGGAGCAGCCGGGAACGGGACCCGAGGCGCATGGCAAGAAAGGGCAAGCCCTGAAGTGGCAGAAAGATGTCCCTGTGGGGGAGGAGGCCACAGGGCTTCTCCAGTCCAGATGGGAATAAAGGCTGGGTGCTCAGTTGTGGGGTGTGGTGGGGAGAGTCCTTGAGGGGCACGGAAGGAGCTTATTCTAGCACAAGCGCTCATCCTGGCGATGCCTCTGAGGGGCTTCCTAGGCAATTGCGGTATCTGAGCACCGTGGGGCTCTGAAGCATACGGGGGCAGAGGGCTGCTTGCCTATAATCCACGTTGTCATTTTACATCTCGATTTGCTGGACCACCTGGGTGAGGAGTGTCTATCATGGGAACACAAGTCATCTGCTTCACTCTAGCTTTGTGACTTAGGCTTCATCGACTTGTGCCTCAGTGTTCTTGTATGTAAAATGGGAATAATAATAATTATAATACCAACTTAGCAAGGTTTTATGAAGTGTAAATGTGAAGCGTTTGGCTCAGAGTAGATGCTTAGTAAATGTTAATTGCTACTGGGGGGCTGATAAGAAAAGCAAGGACAGGAAGGTTGCAATGAATGAAAAACCCATTTTTCCTGCAGTGTTACTTTTTGATGGTTGGGTCTCAGCCTCTTACCACAGGGGCACAGTGGATGATCTTCAGTGGGCATTCCAGCTCATAAACATCCTGTGTGGCATTTGGGCCAAAAAGATGAAGCAGAACTATAATCTCATGATGGAACTCCGTTTCTTATAAGCCCTGCCCTCAGTCCTCCGGGCTAGGTCTGATCTCGATTCAAAGCTAGATGGGGCTTTAAAACAAGCAGCCTGGAAGGGTGTGTGACCGCCTCATGGTCCCTCACAGCATGGTGGCAAAGTCAACAGGAGAGTAGTGTCCTCTGTGAACTCTAGGTGGTCACTTCTAATCGGTCCACCCCCCCCCCCCTGCCCCGCAACCTCTGCTCACTCTAGGCGTGGTGCGCAGCCCAGCTCCTCCACAGCAAGCTGCCAGGTGATGCGATCCTCCATCCATCCATCAACGCAGAGACGGAGGAGACTGATCACGGAGGATATCTTTGTTTGTGTATGTTTTGAAGCAATCTTCAGGGAAATAAAATGTACATGCATAGCGTCTCTACAAACTTCCTCCTCCACTGCAATCGGCTACCTCTAATGAGGCAGTACTGTAATACTTAAAGTCTTTTGCCTCATTATCCTGGAACAAATTTACACTTGTCTAAGGAAACATGCTAACTGTTTCCAATCATTTAGAGAAAGTGTATCCCTGTCACCGTGGAACCACATGTGTGCAATAACAGTGCACACAGCACACCCACGGGAAGGAATAACAGTTCTTTTACTTAGAGAAAGGAAGGATAATGGTTACTTAGAAAGTGTCCCAGACAAGCTGTCAAATTGAACTCAGAGAGCTGGAGTCTGACTCCGGGACAGGGCTGGCTGGCTGAATTCCCTCAGGACTGGGGTTTCCTGCCTGCTAAACAACGATTCTTTGTTTCCAGGCTCTCTCCAATCACTCTCTCCTCTCTCTTTCTCTCTCTCTGTCTGACTGTCTCTCTCTGTCTATGTCTCTGTCTCTCTCTCTTTCAAAAACAAAATCCAAAACACCCTACCCTCCAAAACAATAAAACATGCAACTTTCCAAAGAGAGCTAGATAGAGAGCAGACAAAATAATAACTCTGGAATTTCAAAGAAAAACATTTTTTAAAAATGAAGAAGACAGAGCAACTACTGCCTCTTCCATGATCATAAATCTTACCTCTGCACTATAGAAACAGCACATACACATTCACAAATTGTCCCTGCTTTTGCTAAAAATGGATTAAGGGTATTTCATTAGAAAGAAACAACAACTTATGACAAAGCTCTGAGCAGGCTCTGCTGTGAGACCTCCATACCCTCCAATTTTAAGGACACAGTGACAGAGACAGCCTGCAGAACCACACAACCTGCTGCACGGGGATATTGTTTACTTCATCTGAGGAACAGGAGATGACCTCACGGTGCTACAGGGCTTTTCCTCCGGGCACAGGGCACACGGGGTCCAGCTACCTCCCTGACACTGCTCTGGAGGACACAACACACATATGCACTCATTACATATGCATAGCCCACGTCCACACCAAACTCTGCTCTCACCCCACTGTCTCACACACAGGCTGCCGAAAGTCGGTCCCCCACAAAGTGCTGAGCCCCAAATCACATTACCCTCCCTCGCTGCATGGGACAGACATATGTCCAGTATGCAGGGTTAGGTTAAAATTTCAGTCCTGAGTATCTTTAAAGGTAGGGAAGATTCCAAAGATGTAGAAAAGCAGAGAGAAGCCAAACGACCCCTGAGGGACCATCGCCCTGCCTCGACAACTACAAGCTGGTGGCCAGTCTTATGCCAGTCCCCCCCTCCTCCCTGTCCCTGACAATTTTGAGGCAAATCCTTTGCTGGCTCCTTTGGTGAGCTTTCCGTCTCTCAATGAAACTAACTAAACAACTACACTAACTGAACTACCTTCCAGTTCCAAGAAAGGGGTCGCCTCTCTCCTCATACCATGTCACCCAGGGAGGCCACGGTGGTTCTCACAGAGACCTGCCTGCGCTCTCTTTCTCAAAACACAGCCTGGAGGTGCACCCTCACTGTGCACCCCAGACTCAAGTGCATGGGTTTCTTGGGGGTCTACCTTGTCCTTTTCAACACTCACCTGAGCTCCACTGAGGCCTCTATCCTTCCCCAGGACTTCCCTGGTGAAATTGGAGGGCACCTGGCAGAGATGCACGTGCAGGCAGGACAGGAGGGTCAATTTGGGGACAACTGCCCATGGTATTTCCTTTCTTCTTCATCTGCCTGTCTCTCTGACTGGAATCCCTTGAGGGTAAGTGCTGAGCTCGCCTTATTTCCAGGGCTCAGCCCAGTGTTGTGTACCAAGCAGATTCTTAATAAATAAAGGAACCAAAGAAAAAATGGGGTGGAGTGGGGCATGAATCTCAGAATTTAGGTCCATTCCTGACTCAGCTACTGGTGATCTACAACAACTGCCAATATATAAATAAATTTAAATAAGTTGAATGTCTCATCTGAAATGCTTGAGACCTTAAATTTTTCTAAATTTGGAATTCTTCAGATTGGGGATGCTCAAAAATGTATTTGTGCTCACTCTCTGTGTGGCCTGGCCAGAGCCCACACCTTTTCTGGCCTTCGATCTCTTCTGTCATATTAAAAATTCGGAGGAGATGCCCAGTCTTTAGCATTAATAATTTTTTTCTTCCCTTCATTATCCTCTGTCTGTAGCATGTGCTTTTATATTTGACTATATCATTTTTATATTATTCCTTAATATTTCATAAATGTCTCTCCTTAATAAGTTTTTAAGCACCTTGGCTACATCATGGGACATGCTGGCATCCAGCACAGACTTTTACAACCTGCTTATGTATTCTTCATTGTTAATACCTGGCAAACTCTCAAGAATATTCTAATATTTGCACAGTAACGATGTCAGTTGCTGTTATAATTTCATGATAAATAACAATCTGCCATTATTAGTATAATTTTTGTTAAACATTTATCAGCATGTTACATATCATGCAGATGTACCAGTGTTATATCATCTCCGTGGGACACTATGACACTATTATTATCCTTTTTTTTTTTTTTTCTTTTTGAGATACTGAAGATTGAACTCAGGGGCTTCAAGCTGGGCCACAGCCTCAGCCCTCTTTTGTTTTTTACTTTCAGACAAATTCTTGCTAAGTTGCTAGTAGTGGATTCCAACTTGCAATCTTCTTGCCTGCAAGAGTGCTGAGATCACAGGCATGCGCCACCATAGCTGGCTAATTTTCCTCATTTTATATAGGAGGAAACTGAAGCAAAAAAATAAGTGACTGCTTTGGCCGAGATAGTCTGCGTGCTGAGGCTGAGTTCTTCACCCACAGGCTGCAGCACTGAGATGTGAGGTGCATGTCTACCCTGAGTAAATCAAAAGCAGTGAGAATTACAGAATGTCTAAGATGCTGTCAGCTGCTTGAATTAAACATGCTGAGATGCTAGTGTGGGAAACAGCCCAGGCTGACAGCTGAGTCCTGCTCTGCACCAAGTCCAGGCTGTGTCTCAGGGGCCTAGGGGATGTGAAAAAATAAAGGGCTGCAGACAGGAGGCTGCCACCCATGCCCAGCCCGGGGCTCTCCTTGGCATGGTCTTCAGTGCCCGTTAGGGGTTTCACCATGGAGGTCACAGGAGCTAATTTCTCCTTTCTTTTCCTTCCCGGTGGGTCAGGAGACAGACTTTCATCCATCAGCCAGGGTAACTGTTGCTGGTGGGGAACCTGCAGGCAGTCAGTCTCCCCACAGTGGGGTTGTGGTTTTCGATTTTCTCATTCAGCAACAGGTTCTGAGAGGCACTCAGGCTGGGACTTGATTCAGTACCTGAGCAGCGCTGGGTGGGTTTATGAGTTAAATTAGGAGCTAATAAACAGAGAGCTCAATATCCTCTGTCCTTTGGAGAGTTTGAGGTATTTCACCAGCTTCGGCACGAGGGGCAAAGGAAATGAGGGCTTAGCATGCAAAGTAGCTCTCAGAAGAGATCTGCGATTCCTGCTGCTCAGCTCATCCGGCCAAGCACACGGGGAGGCCCCGGGCAGGGTTTGCCCAGAAAAACAGAGACTCTCTGATCTGGGCAGCTGCAGACACACAGAGGACTGCAGCCTAGAGGGCAGCTCAGGAGAGGAGGAGGTGTGCAGAGTCAGAAGTTCTGGCTCCAGGATGTTTGTGCACTTGCAAAGGCCACTTAACTTCCAGAACCTCAGTGTCCTCCTGTCAAATCAAGCTGGCAACACTGGATCTGTCTGGTAGGCCCGGAATGAGGACACAGAGAAAGGGAGTTTCTGAGATGTGTGAAGTTGTCGAAATCGGTACTAATTCCAACATCATCAATGATAATGATGAAAAGAACTCACCACGCTCATAAAGCCCCTTCACTCGGCTGTGCCTTATCAATATACCAAAGATCTTTGTCTATGATGATTTGGGGCCATGCAAAGTCAAGGTCAACCACTCAGGGTATCTCCAAGAACGCCCAGGAGGGCTCTAGGATGGCTCTCGTACCCTCTCTCTTGTGGTCTCTGCACTGTGAATCCAGGTTGGTCATGCTGGGTTGCAGGTTACAGGGACTTGGAGAACTACAGATTCCAAAGCTCTGGAGATTTGGAATTAATTGTTCATGTTTCGGCTTGAGCCTCAGTATTTTGTAATTTTAATTTTTCTTTCTTTGTTCAGGTTTTAATAAAATATACACAACATAAAATTTACCACTTTAACCCCTTGACGTGTTCAGATCAACAGTGCCATGCACCTCCCCATCGCTGCGCAATCATCGGCACCATCCGGCTCCAGAACCTTTTCTTCTTTCCAGGCTAACTGTGTCCACTGAACACCAACCCTTCCTTCTCCTGCTCTGCTCCCGGCAACCACTCTGGTAACCAGCCCTTACTTTTCTCCTCTAGGGATTTGGTTTTAGGTTTCTCCCAGGAACAGAGTCAGATAGTGGCTGTCTGATAGCATCAGTAGTGTATTTCACAAAGATCTACAAGAGATTCTGTGTGCAGTCAGGGCCCAGGGTGTTACCCAGTGGGCACTGTGCCTGAGTTCATCTTCTGGTGAAGAGAATGGTTTAGGGAGGCAGCTGGGGGATGACAGTGGCAACTGCAGCGAAGGAAAAACTAATGCAAAACATTCAAATCTCTGCCCAAATTGCATGTGACACTACTTTCACAAACAGACAGCTAGAAGGGGAAGGCTCTTTTTACCAGCCTTGAAAACATGGAACTTTATTTAAAATTTAAGAAAAGAAGTTTCTCTGACACATAATAATGGTACATTTTTATGGGGTATCACATGACACTTTGACATATGTGTACAGTGTGTAATGACCAGATCAGGATCGCTGGCATATATGTACTTCTCCTCAAACATGTATCACTGTTTGTACTGAGAGTATTCAACATTCTCTGGAAAGGATTACAGGGCTAATTACTTTGAAATTCAATTAACCATTGCCAGGCATAGTTACCTTACTGTGCTACAGAACATGAGATGTTATTCCTTTTGCCCAACTCCATACCTGTTAACCATCCTCTCTCCTCCCCTCTGCAACCCCACACCTTCCCAGCCTGTCAGCCACTACTTTACTGTCTTCTTCCACACCACCATGTAACTGTGGTAAAGTGAGGGGCTCTGTACCCTTGCTGTGCGGGTGAACAACTGGGCCTTCCAGTAACCCACTTAATTCTGCCACAACTCACTTCCCTCACGAGGATGGTGCAAGGCTCAAAAGCCAAGCATGAGGATGTGTCTGATATACCCCAAAATCCCACAAAAGTGACAACTGTGGCTGCCATGGTAAATGGGTAGCAATAACTCATGTGCTAATTTAGTAAGTGCATTATATTTGATAACTAGTGGTAGGGAGAACACAGCTGCTCTAGCCAGGTCCAGCCTAAACGCACAGAATATTTAATGTAAAGAGGTTTAAAGATTGTTAAAAATTAATTTTTGAAATCTAGTCATTTCTTGGACACTCTTAGAGATTGAAGGCATTTTTTTCAAAAGACAAGATAGAAGGGAGGCTACCCTATTATAAAGTTAAAAGGCATTCTAATTTGATAAGGGCATTGAAGAAACATTAATAGAAATCATCTCCTTAACTTCTTTTCTTTGTGTCTAATGCCAGCACCTGCCCTTTGTGGAGCACATACACACACGCACACACACACACACACACACACACACAGCTTTTACCCAACTCTGATTTTCTTTGGGGCTCTGTGTGCACTTTATTGAGAGGAGATGGAGCCAAGGTTGTATGATGTCTTCTCTTCCTTTTTTGCATTTAATATTAAAAAATAGAGATAGCTATTAGAGAAGAGAGACAGAGGTTGGGGCAGTGGGGCCCAGGGAGGGGATAGGAGCCTGGTGAGCTTTGTCTTGCTAATGTACTTTGTTTTGTGGCACGCTGGGTCGTTCAGACTCAGACCACCTCGCAAAGGAAAGCTTAGAAGAGCAAGGCTGCTTAAGTGGAGAGCTTTATTGGAGACAAAAGATGCACCTGCAAAACGAGACTTAATGGTCTCTAGAGGCCGGGCCTGATGCGGGGAGATAAATGCTGTGCACCACCTGAATGGGGCCCTGGCCGCGTGGCGTGCGTTTGCCTGGATACTGCATCAATTCATTTCAGAAGAGAGGCTGCTGCTCTCCAATCAGCCTGAATAAGGGAGCGGTGGTACAAATGGGCTCCCCAAACACAAAAGGGCCAGGGGGAGGGGTGTGGGTTGCAGGTAGAGAAGACAGCTGAAAGCGGAGGCCTGAGACCCCAGACAGGACGAAGCTGGTGAGCAACACTTTTCAACTTAGCTAAGCCAGTTTCTAAGATAAAACCTGTATTTTAAGCCCCATATTGGAAAATTTTCCATCTTCTCTGCTGCCCCAGAGCCTTGCTGGTTCATTCTGAGATTGTCAGGAGGCTGCAGTGTGGAGCCGTGAATCCCAATGCAACAGTTCAAAGGTTTCCCCTGCCTTCCTCCCTTCTGTCCTGCTCTCCCTCCAGTAGTTGCTTCTCTTTCTCCTTCTCTTGCTTCCTTCCAAATCCACACATGAAGTGAAACTGAATATATGAAACAAATCCAAGCAGAATGGCTGTGGATGAGGCCTCAGCCCTCATGCTGGAGTTCCTGGTCTTCTCCACAGAAGCCAAGAGCTCAAGTCAGAACCTGGCTCTCACTTAGTTCAGTCCCCGTATCAGACAGGAAACTGAAGCTCAGGGAAGAAGTGTTTTCCCAAAGTAAGCTGAAGGTGCTCTGACGGCAATACATTTGTCATGAGAGTAAATTTTCTCTCTTACAGACATTTACAATACTGTGTTAAAATAGGTCATTAGGCCAAGATGGCTCAGAATGTAGCATGAGTGAATATAACTTAAGTTTTCACGGCATGATTCAAAACAGATAGAAGAAAGAAGCAGAAACAGGACTGGGCCAGGCTAAGGTATGAGAAGGGGCAAATGAAAACATGAATGTTAAAATGCAGATTCACCATATTGTATGTTTCTTCTGTTAATTATTGGAGTCATTGTCAAATTATAAGTCATTAACAGGAAAGAACAAAGTCTGGTGTGATCAAATTTAACCCTGCGCAAGACACAAGGTCTTTGGGTCTCTCTTTTCCCCATATTCCATAATGATTTTGAATCAAATGGTCTCCACCCTTAGAAGAATCTTACATATATCTGAAATATTATGCTGTACTCTTTCACATGAAATGTACAGCTAAACTTTCTGTGTTCATTCCATATTTTGAGAGGTGTCAAAAGTATTAAAAGAATAAAACAGGAAGAGAGAAAGAGCCAAGGAAGAAATCATCTTATCCTGCCTCAAGCTCCTATTCACAGGTCCCTCCTCTGTGGAATTTTCTTTTGCTGTAGAAAGATTTTCTTTTCACTCCTTCCCTGCTTTCTAATAATTATCTGTTCACATTTTTTCTCCATTAACCAGGTACCATGAATTATTCACTTTTTTAAATGCCTAAAATCTACTACAGTATCTGGACCAGAACTTTCGATGCTGTTTCATAAAGAGGCTGAGAAGTGCTATTGTGATGTTCACTAAAATCTCCACTTGCCAAAAATGATTTATGGAGATGATTTTTTCTTTCTCAATCAAACCAAACCAAGCCAAACCAGATCAAAACCTCAAACCATTACTTTAATGTGAACTGGCATTGTCAAATACCTTAAAAGGTGGGCATGCTAAAATCCTTGAGACGTTCATTTCCTTATCTTCAGGAAAGCAAACCTATAATTTTCATTAAGCAGTATTCATTTCATCCCAAGGGCAACACATGTTCTTTCATGGAGTAATGACTTCAAACCATATCTCTATGAAATCATTACAAGATATTTCAAAACCTCTTTTCTCCTAGCTGTGCAGCTGGTGGTGCACATGGTAAAAACTTCAGTTTCTTGTGTGCTAGAAACGATCAAGTGACAAAGGAGGCTGGGGCACAGACCTAAAGTCTTCCTCCCAATCTCAACCATATGAGACAGCACTGTGCCTTGAAGAGCACCCTGAATACATGAGACAACACTCACCTTCCTTGACACTCAGTCGGGAGGACTGGTCTGTGTGGGAGGTTGTGTTGTAGGCCAGCAGTGAACCTGAAAGGGAAGAAGAAGGCCAATATGATGCTAAGGTTTGGCTCTGAAATGTTTGCCAAAGGCCTGTGTGAGAGGCTTGATCCCCAGGTGGTGGTAGAACCTTTAAGAGGTGTGGCCTGGTCTGTCTTAGATCATTAGGGGTGTACCTTTGAAGGTAGACTCTTTCCTCTTCTCTCTTTTTCCCTCCATTCATGAGGTAAACCATTGTTCTGCTACGAGCTTCTGCCATGATCTTTTAACACAGAGCAACGGGGTCAATCATGGACTGAAATCTCTAAAACTCACCTGCCAAAGTCAACCTTTTCTCTTTATTTGTTGACCATCTCAGGTAGAAAGCTAACACAGATTAAAACCCAAACATTGCTTTGCAATGCAGAGGAGATGGCATATAAGGGGTGGGGTGTGGGAGAAGAAGAGAGAAAGAGGAGCAGGGACTCCTGGAGAGAGGGAAGAAGCTAACATAACCTATTGCCTGGAGCCAATCATGCAGGACTCTAGAATCTCTGTGGAGTTGGCTCAGAGGATTGAGGAGAAACAAGGCCATGCTCTCAAGAGCAGCCGTCGTTCTACCCTGAAGTCTTGGGCATGACATCATGGAAGGAACACAGGATGGAGACTCTGTAAACCTGGGTCGGTCCTGGTTCTGTTACCGACTCCCCGATTGACCATAAATGACTTAACATGTCTAGACG
Source organism: Dasyprocta punctata (assembly GCA_004363535.1). Taxonomy (NCBI): domain Eukaryota; kingdom Metazoa; phylum Chordata; class Mammalia; order Rodentia; family Dasyproctidae; genus Dasyprocta; species Dasyprocta punctata. The sequence goes on from RJWM01000969.1 coordinate 52,875, forward strand.
TTAGTTTCTTCATCAGAAAAACGAAGAAGGTGAATGAGAGCAGGGGTTGGCAAACTCTTTCAATAAAGAAAGTTAGTGAATATTTTAGACTTTATGGGCTGAGAATAATCTTCTTAGTTTTTGTTTTGTTTTGTTCCTGGGCCAGATTGGACCAGAGTTGGCCTGTAGTTTGTAGTCTGTCATACCTGGAGGACAACCAAGCATCTAGCACTGTCCCTTCCTGTTATGAAAGCCTTTGGGTTTACATACAGGCCGTAACTTTATGGGAGGGGCTGAGGTACTTGAACATTCATTTATTATGTAGTGGGGCTGGGAATTGGGAAGCTGAACGATGGTGATTCTACAAGTAGCAATTTTACCTTCCTTTGCCTACATCTAAGAGAACACAACTAAACACAAGGAGTAATGCACTGAACTTTCTTCATCCTAGAGTGCTGGTGCACAGTCTTCTAAATTTCAATATCCACTTGTGCTGTACCACACCTAGTCTAGGCATTTGGAAGGGAGGATTGATTTTTTTGTTGCTGCATGTAAAACACACGGTCCTTTCCTTCCTAAAACTGCAATCATTCCTTTATTTAAAATGAACCTAAGAGTTTAATTTCACAAAATTTAGGCATCTGGGGGTCTTATTGTGATTCTTCTGGGGGAAATCTTAAACAGCCACCAAAATTAGCACTGGCATATATTTTCACAAAGGACGCCATAAGCCTGACATATGCGTCCGAGGCTGAGAAAGTCTTTTTCGACAGCCCTCTTCCTGCTGCTTGTGGCTGAGGGGACAGACTGGGTGCCAGGCTGGGAATGGGCTGTCAGACACACCTATTTTTAGTCTTCAGTCCTGGAAGGGAAGCAGCAGCAAGTTGGGCCTCACCCAGCTGTGGGCGTTCCGTGGTGTGCCCACCAGGCCAGACGAAGAGGGAAAGGATTTTGTAAGACTCCTTCAACTCCCTGGGGCTTATGACTTCTAGCTTAAGTGACTCATTCTCCCAGCTCTGCAACAGCTCCAGATGAAAACCAGCAGGGGGATAGAGGTGGCATTGGGGCTGCTATATGCCGAAGCACTGGTATGAGTATACATTTTATAGACGACACAGTCTATAGTGTGACATCCAAGAGCCAACTATGTTTGATAGTTCTGCACTCAGGAATATCCACGACAAGCTGTGGTTGAGGTGACTTCATTTTAGCATAGGTTATTATGCAAATGAGGGTTTAAAATTAGACCTGTCTCTTACCACTGACTAACTTGGCAACTTCTGCCAATTTGTCTCATCTCTGTGAGCAACAGGTTTCTTATCTGTACAGCAGGCTAACAGTAACACCCCCCTGACACTGTAGTTGTGAGGATTAAATAAAATCACGCATTTCAAGTGCTCTGAGCAGACCTGGCTCATAATAAGAGTTCGATAAATGCTAGCTGTTTTATATCCATCCTCCCGCAGACACCACAATTACATACAATAAAATCCTTTATCCAAAAGCTTGCTGAGCATGCGTCTTGTCCTCTGGAATTAGAGTTATGAATGGGTTCTGCTGCAATAAGAAATAATCCTCCATGACTGGAAGGAGGTTAAGAAACAGAATCAAATGTTCCAGGGGAATATGAAACAAAAAAAATCTCAGGAGTCAGACCAAGAATGTCTGCCTCTCTATGCCCGACACTCTCTCCCTCAGGCTGAAACCTCGCTGCTGCAGCAAATAAAGAAAAATGATGGCCTCTGAGGAGCGAATGGCCCAAGTCATTAGTGGAAAGTGAGTCGAGAGCACGGAGCTTAGATAAACCACATTTATTAAATTTCCCCCCCCGTCGTGAAAGGTCTTCCTCAGGCACACGTGAATTCCACAGGAAACTCCCAGAAAGCCAAGAGAAAGGGTCGTTTGACCTCTCCAAGGCTTGCATGAAATACATATTTCATGGTAACCTAGGAAAAGGATTTTGCCCCAAGACCGTTCTTGGTTCAAGTTTCACTCCTGGAAGGCGATGCAGACTCCCTCCAGGAGGGGCTGGCCAGGGGCACTTGGCCTCTCTCCCAAGGGGCCCGCATTCCCTTCTCTTTGCAAACTTTATGTAACCAGGTCCTCAGGGTAGAGCATGGCAAAACACACTCCTGCTGCCACCTTTTTTTTTTTTTTTTTTTTTTTTTTTGATACTGGATATTGAGCCCAGGGACCTGGGTATGCTAGGTAAGCACCACAGCACTGAAGCATACCCCCAACCTCATGCACATTCTTTTCTTAACATAGCTTGTTCTGCACTAAAGTCCTTCCTGGAATCTCACCTCCTGCTCAGTGGCTCTGGGTTTCTTCCTCCCACTCTGAAGATCTCTAGGGGCTGGCCCTGTGGTGGTCTAGTACCCACTGAGTTCCTAGTGTTTCATGACACCAGAGTCAGCTGGCTACGATGTGGGGGAGGGAAGCCAATGCTCTTGGGCCACTTGCATTGTCAGACACATTTGATCGGTCCTCTCACTTCATCTGCAATTTCTGTCATGCGTCTGCTTGTCATCGGACGCAGTAGCTGGGGTCTGGAGGGAGACACGAGCAGGCACGGTGGCGCTCTGCAGGTGGGGCAGCATCCTGGGCTTGCTTCCCTGCTGCATAACCCCAGCCCCTCCGGGATAACCTGCTTTCCATCTGAGGCACCTGGAGCAGGGCAGACAAGGGTCCCAGTGCCAATGGCTTTGTGTCGGCTTCGCTGTTACCATCGAGTCCACGGCACCCCTCCCAGTCAGCGCATCGAGTCCCTGGCCCTTTCTCCTCCTCGTAGCACTCGATAGCTCCAGCTGAGTGGTTGGTGGCAGGCTCTGCACACTGAACAACAGGCCTGGCTGGCTATGGAGTCCAGGGCGGTCTGCCCTTCCGTTCTGCTGGCACCCCATCTCCTTTCCCGGGCAAACCCTGGCCTGGGAGGGAGGGATAATACAGCGCTTCACCAGCGTGAGGGGCTAAGCCCAGCACCTCTGCCCGACCCTCTGAGGTTGCAGGTGGGAAGACTATGAAACACAAAATGTGTTTTCCATTAAGTTTAAATTAAAAATGGGAATCGAGACAGATACCTTTTCTGTGGTCTCCCTGTCACACAGTATACGCCATTTTTTGGATCCACCACAATTTGAAAGTCCCAGATGGACCCATAAACTCAATTCATTTGTAAAATGAAACAAACAAACAAACAACAACCCTTCTGTATCTGCCCAGGAGCTTTTGGACTCCAGGACATCCCCAACTCCCCCCAGTGGCCCTGAGGCTGAACTGCCAGCTGGGGACAGCCTGCGAGGTTCTCCTGGTCTCCTCCCAAAGAGGCCCAATCTCACTTTCCACAGCAAGCAAGGCTTCGGGCCTGGGTGGTGTCTGAGAGGGACTCTGGTGGGGGCTGCCAATCGGGCCCTGAGCTGGGGGTGTGGCTGTGAGTGTGGGGAAAGATTTGGCTTCCTCTGCCTCATTCCAAGAGGCCACAGGAAAGCTTTTGGACAGCTTCTATAGCTGGGTACACACAAGAACAGCACAAGCTGGAGGGAGAGCAGCTGGGCATCTGTGGGGAGGCCCCGGGGTGGGGTGGGGTGGGGTGGGGTGAGGCAGGAACTGAAGTTGAGGAGGGGTGACAGCCACAGCACAGGCCTACTTCTGGCTGCCCCCTGCTTCGGTCATCAGGCATCGGGGTGGACCACAGCGCGAGGCTGGGGAGCTGGCCACTGGCTGGTGCCAAAGCAGAAGCTTTTCTCTGGCTGGACGCTCTGGAGCTGATTTCTAAAGAATGCCAGGCCTCAGCTGCGTCAGCTTTGAAATGGGGATTACGCAGAGTTGCCGGAGGGAGCGGTCCCCACAAGGGGGCGTCTGTCTGTGTTAAGTGAATGACACCTGGGCAGGTACCTGCCTGGAACTTCAAAATGACCCCAAGAAACACAGGCAACCTGACCGGACCCAGACCCTCAGTCCTCCTCAAATTTGACATTATATGGCCACTCAGTAAGGGACAGCCAAGATGCCCAGGTTATAAACAGCAGGCCAGCTACCTCCTAGAACGCCTGGCGATCACACAGGGTACACAGGGAATCTGAATGTGGCTTCATGCCCTAAAAAAACCCACCCCCTTTTTTCTTTTTATTTATTTATTTCTTTTTTTAAAAATTTCTTTTCTTTTCTTTTTTTTACTCTTTGAGACAAGGTTTCACTATATAGTTCAGGCTGGACTTGAGCTCACTTTTGTGGCCCAGGCTGGCCTTGAACTTGCCACAATCCTCCTGCCTCAGCCTCCTGAGTGCTGAGATTACAGGCATGTACCACCAAGTCTGACCGAAAATACATTTTTAAATTTAAAATTTGGCATTTGCAATTTAAAAGTGTACCTCCCTCCCCACATAGCCAGAGCACCTTTTGTGAAAGTGTACATTTGGCGGAGTGTGGTGATGAACCCCTATAATCCCAGCACTCAGGAGGTGAGGCACAAGAATCACCATGGGTTTGAAGCCGTCCTGAGCTACACAGTGAGTTTAAGGCCAGACTGAGCTGTATAGTGAGACCCTATTTCAAACTAAATAAATAAATAAAAATTAAAAGAAAGAAAATGTAGATTGGATGCCAGAACGTTGTAGCCTAAAGGTGTTCTTTTTGATGCTAAACTCCAGAAAGATTAGACTGTAGAAGTGCCACTAATTTTGACTTCACTGACTTATGACAATCCATGCACAGGCTCTGATTCTCAGTTTCCCTCTGCTGATTTTTCTTCCCTAGGCTCCTTCCTACATCCGTGCGGAGGAGTGCTCATCCAAGGAAGTGTTTGTGGCCCATTCCCAACCCCAACAAAGGCACAAGATGATAAAGCACAAAAATTAGGACTGTTTCCCCAAGCACTGGGCTCCCTCCTTAACATATAAGAGTACTGTAAGTCAGTCTGGAAAAGCAGGAAGGTGTCTGAAGGCCTGTGGTAGGCAGAAGGGAATTCCTAGCCAGCCAGTGAGCTGACCATCAGCTGCACATGGGCTCCAGCAGGGTGACCTGGCAGCCCCCAGCACCCAACCCAGACCCAGAGATTGGAACCCCAAGCTTAAACCACAGCTGAAAAGAAGCACCGGTCAGGAAGAAAACCCTGTGGGTCATTTAAATCTAGATTCCTGAAGAGGCCATACTACAACATTATGTTGGGGCAAGATTTTTGTTTTTGACTGAACACAACTATTTTGAATTTTGTTTTGGCAGGCAGACATGGTTTTTATGTCAATGCACAGAATCACTTTATATAAAGTGAGTTTTTCCCACTCCAACTTGTATCAAAAGCACTTTTTATGTTTTTTCATCATAATCATTTTATTTATTTATTTATTTAATTTTTGTTGATACCAGGGATTGAACTCACAACCTTGCCTCCACCAGGCAGGCCCTTAAGCCACTGAGCCAAACTCCTGGCCCTGCTTTTTTCTAGCCAGGGTCGCACTATGTAGTTCAGGTCAGCCTTGCTCATGTTGTAGCCCAAGCCAGCCTTGGACTCACAATGCTCCACCTACTTCAGCCTCCCGAGTGCTGGGATTAAAGGCATGCGCCACCATGCCCAGCTCATAATCATTTTAACTGCCACGGCAACTTTGCATCATGTAGATGTACTACTGTTACCCAACCATCCTCCTGGTGTTGGCAATCTGTCCTGCATTTTCAAAGGTCTTCCATATATTGGCTCAATTATACCCCCTCTAAACTCTGGAAATTTGGTCCACTAACCCTCATTCTGGTAACTTCATATTTTGATCATTTTGGGGGCATCTTTCTTAATATCTATACATATTCTTAAAAAGAAACAATCTGTCCACACTTTTTCTTGCCATGTTATGACTGCTGCATAGATGGCTCCCTGCCCTCACCAGGTGACTACGGAAAGCTGACTGAGGGGTCCCCACGAACTTAGCACATGCTGGGACTTCTGAGCAGCAGGTGTTGATCTCACTTTGGTGTCTGTTTCTCAGGTTTTTTTTAGTGACAAGAAATATAGGGGGAAAAGGTTGTTCATGGACAGGTCAGAGAGCTGGACCTGCAGGTCACATGGCCTAAACAGGTTTCTGCTTTATCAAGTCTGAATGCACTTGAATATCCCCCCAGCAAGGACATCTACCACAGAGCCCAAAATTATTACGCCCTTTAGCTATTCAAAGTATATACACACTGTGGACTCTCCTCTCCTATGAAGAAATAAAAGGGTCAAAGACCCCTCCACTCCCTGCCATGGATAATTCTGAAAGCAGTAGAAAAGGCAGAGGAGTCCACATTTTGCTTTGCTGGTCTCTTGGTCCCATTCTTTGTGCCAACCTCTGCCCCTACTCTACCCAGATCATTGCAGAATTCTGTTCAGAGAACTTTATTTTTGCCATCTACAAACCCTCAAAGGCTGAGAAATACAGATCATTAGAGAATGCTAATCATTCGAAGCTCAGAAAAGCTGGGTGGAAACAGCCTCCTTTATGAAACCATTGTTTCTAGGGGTGAGCTTACATTGCAGCAGGAGTCAGACATGAGGTCACTGCTCTGGGGCTAATAGGCGCTACACCATCCGCTCTCTCCCACTGGTCACCAGACACCTCAGAGAGGCGACGGGATAGCCCGGAGGCATGGGCAGAAACTTCCAAAGGCCTGTTTTGAGTTTTAGTTTTTCCAGCCAGTGTGCCTTGTTCCACCACTACAGTGGACTGAAAAGGTGGCGAGTTAAAGGTCCATTGGGTAATGGAAAGCAAATGAAGGGTGAATCAACCCAGAGCCCAGGAGACCAGGAAAAGCAGTTTTAAAAGTGACTTACAATCACAAGCACCTTCCCAAACTTAACTCTTGCCATACAGCCAGGAGCGTTGGCCACTCCCAGGGAACATTGTGTCATGAACCTGCCCCATCTGCCTTTGGAGTTAGTGAGCCTGCATTTGCCTTTCTGTGGCTTCAACTTCCTGATCATAGGGCCATCTTTTCAGGCCACAGAATAACACTTTAACATGTGGGACCACCCCAGCTTTCCAGCTGACCTGGATTGCTGGTGAAGAGTCACGGCTGAGTTGTTAGCAGGTCCAAAAGAATTTCACCCCTCTTCTCTGTGTACACACCATATCAAATGGAACTTGGTCAAACTGATGGGTGCTTGGTGTTAGAGAGCTTCATATTGGATAAAGTCGCTCCCTTCTGAAGTTCTTTTTGTTTTGGTGGCTATCCCAGGGGAAAGCTTCCAGAAGATCCTAATACACCAGTGGCATTAGCTACTCTGCCTATGTTATGGTTTAGATACAGAACATTCTCCAGAACTCTTATGTCCTTTGAGGTGTGGCTTTTGAATGGTGATTGGATCATGGGGTGCTATACTCATCAGTGGATTCATCTACTAGCCAGTTTACAAACTGAGTTTGCTATTAGGCTGTGGGGCCTGATTAGAGGAGGGTCATTGGGGTGTGACCTGGAAGGGTATATCTGCCTCCCAGACTCCTCCCTTCTTATGCTCTGCTTCTTGGCTGCCATTATATGAACATATTTCCTCTGTGGCAGGCCCTTCTACCATGATGCTGTTTCTGCATTTAAGCCAGTTGACCATGGACTGAAACTTCTGAAACAATGAGCCAAAAATAAACCTCTCCTCCTTTAAATTGGGGGTGTTAGGTATTGTGTCTCAGAGACAAGAAAAATGCCTTATGTGCCCTGCAAGGCACAGTCAGAAGGACCAGAGTGACTTCAGGATAAAAGAAAGTTTATCAGTTTTCAAAGATTGAATCCTAAATCAATGAACCAAGAGTTGGCTGTGGGACCTTTAAATTGTTTCTTAGAACACCAACCGAAGTATTGTCACTACATAATTATAGGCAGAAATGGTTTCCCATGAGGGACTCTCATGGGAATCAGCCTTTGGGAGCACCTCCAGCCCCAAGTTACACTCCCTACTTTTTCTCCTCTCCTTTTTGCTTCCTTTGACACCTTGGGGTTGGATCTGCTCTGTGGTGGGTTCCATAGATGCCCCCATGACCTCGACGAGGTTACAGCCCCAAGCCACTGCTCCTTGGGCTTCTGCCCCAGGCGGCAACCTGGGACATGGATCTATTTTTCCAGGTTTGTTCCCTGGGTACCCAGGAAGATTTGCAGAGCCTTCTCCTGCTCTGGGAGCTGGGGCTATACTTACTTTCCCTGAGGTAACTGAGGTGTGACAGCAGCACTTCCGTGTTGTAGAGGGAGGTGGCTCGGAGAAAGTCCTCCTTGTTCATTTTACACAGTTCCTTGCCATCCATGTTCTGGAAGAAGGAGGTATCGATCTCCATCAAGCCGTACTCCTTTATTGCCCACTCCAGCCACTGCCGCACGTGCTCTTGTGTCCAGAGTGTGGGGTCTGCAGAGGACAGAACAGGTCAGCCGGTGCTCCTACCTCTGCAGCCCAGGCGGTGCCCTTTATCTCTTTCCTTTGCCTTCTACTCTCCCCCTCTTCCTCCTGGCTCTGCCTCCCTCCCTCAACCACCTCTCTCTCCGCCACTCCTTTCTTATCCTCGTTTTCCTCACCCCTAACTTCCCCATCCTCTTTCATCCATTCATTCCTTCTCTCCTCTCTCTTCTTCTTCCCTTCATTTCTCTTTCCTTCCCTTTCTTGTACTCTCTTCCTCTCACCTTTCTGTGTCTTTATCTCCTGTGTTTCTCCCTTTCCTCCTTCCTTTTCTTCTCTGTGTCTCTCTCTCCTTCCCCTCAATCTTCCTCTATCCTCTTTTCTCTCTTCCTTTCCATCTCTCTCTCCCTCTCCCAGTTCCCATCCAGGTTGCTTCTCCAGAACATCCTATCTAGCTCCATGGCATCTGGTGCTGTCTGAAGCACTCAGCACCCCAGGAAGGTTCTTCACTGCCTCACTCAGTACCCTGATTGAACCCTCTTTAAGGTTTTGAGAGGGTCTTTGAAACCTTTGCCTGAGCAATGGTGGCATCAAAATGAAAATAAACACAATTTCACAGACCCACAGACCAGTGTCTCTGGAAAGGGAAACCATCTATATTTTAAGAATATTAATGATTTCAAGAAAGAACACAGATCCTTCAGATGGCTGTAGGAATGAAGCATATATGTATGCACTTAAGTGCAATCCCATCTGTGCAGCTGTGACTAACCAGTAGTGTTAGTCTTTGACATTAATCCAATCTGGCTTTTCCCCTTTTGGGCATAGCTGTGTTGAAATCTCTACCAGGTCATCCTGTAAACAACTTTAGGGTATTTAAATACTGAAAGGTGAGGAATTGTGCAGAAGAGAGGAAACCTCTTTGGCTGTGAGTAACCATGAATGGTGTAAGTTTCTACTGCAAGGCCGTCAAAGCTCTCTTCAGCCAGTGGGTGAGGGTGGGGTGTATGCTGAGAGCAAGGGATGTGTTCCTTTGGGTTCTGCAGTGGGCAGACCTTGGCACAATCTGGAACCCATCTCTTCAACTGGCAACCAATCATTAGTAGGTCCAAATGAACACCCTAAAGATACTCATCATAGAAAACATCTACAGGAAATACCCATCACCACCAAACATTTAGGTGGAGAAGCAGCAACTAAATACTAGATTTTGTGGTACTAGTTCAAGGTGTGCTGGCTAAGAATTTGGAGAATCCTGCAAAACTTCCTGGAAGAGGAGAGACTTAGCATCTTAATGGAAGGCAGCTGTTAGCTCCCAGATTCTATCTGGCCTGTTTCATTTGACATCCTTCTTTGGCAAGAATATTTGTGCTCCCCCTTAACCAGCTCATCCACTCTTTTGACAGTCTGTGAAGTCTCTTGTCCAAAAATGGGAGCCAGGATGGAATGACTAGGAGTGGTGGTGAGGAAGGAAGCAGGTTCTCTTGTCTCACTCCCCTCTTACAGATGCCACAGGCCTATGAATGTCCCAGAGCTTTTACTCAGGTCTCCTGATGACTGTCCTTGCTTATGTATATCCTTGGTCTTATCCTGGTTGTCATGAAACAATCTAGGTGGAAGGAGCTGGGACTGCTTTACCAAGTGCCCAGCTCTGGCCATGCATGAGACTAACCGCTGTATTTTGCTGAATGTGGGGGAGCAGCAAAAGACAGGAGACCTAAGAAGGAGCCTTAAGAAGCTGAGGGGGAGCACAGAGCGGGGATTTGGTGGCCAAGATCTTAGGACCCTGTGACTGGTGACAGTTTGATTACAGATCCTACTATGTGCAAGCTCCTCCATATGGCCCGTTTTTACTTATTAGGGAAATTCTGTGAAATGGGTTTATTATTCCCATTTTATAGATGAAAACTAGTCTTGAAAGTTTAATCTCTTGTGCAAAGACCACCTGCTAGTAAGAATCCAAACCAGGATTCTTCCTGAAGTCAGAGCTCACCTGAAGAGGAAGGTTTCCTGATATCCCCTCTGCTCTTCTTGCCTTCTCAGGATACTGCCTGAACTCACCTGTGAATGTCAAAGACCTTGCTCCAAAAAAACCAAAGTTCCTCTAAAGCTTCATTGTACAACTATGTATTTCTCTTTTCCAGATACATTTCTTGTTTAGTTTTATTCTTTTACTCTCCAGAAGCAATTAGACATGGACTATTGGTAGGTGGAAATACATTTGTACCATTTCAGAATTCTAAAGAAAAATATCCTGGAGAGAGTTGGATGATACAGCATATTATTTCATCCTTTGCTTCTCCTAATTCCTCACTTTTACCATCCAAGGCCTCAAATTCAATTTTATACCCTATATTTTATTTATTTTATTATTTCCTCCCTTGCTTTGGGCTCTATCGCAATATTATTTCTCTCCCTCTACAGCACAATGAATTATAAATCTTCCACTGTGGATCATGCTAAACTCTTCCAAATGTGTTTCCTGGATGATTTAGTCCTAGTTTCTTCCCATCTGAACATGGAACTTGTGATTAACTAGGGCTCTCATTTATACTTGTCTTAAAAATCCCATCATAAATTCAATCAGTTGTTCCACTAAGGTTTTATTGCCTTGATTTGTGAACTTTCCCAAATGAGACTTTCCCTTATGTCCAGGAGGCTGACCTGGGGGAAGCCAAAATGTCTGAGGATCATGCTTGAAGGTCTGTCCAGTGGTAAATAAGACAAATCTGTAGCTTTTGAATTCATGAAGTGAAGTGCTTTGAAAACAGTTTGATATGAATTTACACTGGTTTCATCATTACTGCTATGGTTACTTTGGCCCATCGAAACCTGACATTCTGCTTTTAAGCATTTTAACACTGTTTAAGGGTGAGAGGGTCAACCCAGGAGTCTGATCCCTTCTGCCTTCGTTCCATGAGCTCTCTCAGTGACTACCAGAACACAACGGTGCCAACAACTTGGCTCAGAGTCCATCTGTGGTCCCTGGATGCTCTGACCCCTCCAGATTTTCTTCTCATGCTAGTAGCTATTACACTGAAGCAGGGGGCAGCGGGAGGGTGTGATTCCAGATGAGCGAAGGTCTGGAGGTACCCAGCTCTGCCTGGGAGCACCGTTTCCCACTGTGTTAGTTTCAGTACTGTTTCACCATGTGTGCATCGGCAGAAGACACACCTGGGCTATCCGGCACCACCTGGCTTCCCAGAGGGAGTGGGGCGACCAAGCTTCAACGACGGAAGTAATGCAGAGGAAGCAATCTGCATAATGCCTGACACCGGGAAAGCACTCCAAACGCTCTTCTGTAAGCCCCTCCACTTGGTGAAGAAGGAAGTTGAGCAGCTTTAAGTCCTACAGAGTGCAGAACACTTCTGATATGCACCTCCTCTCCTGCCTCACTATTCCCCACACTTACAAACCTTTGCACACTGCAGGTAGCCAGAACCCTCCAGGGTCGGCTGGAGCCCTCCAGGATGCTGAGCTGCAGCTTCACACAGGAAAAATACACCCTCCGCCTAGGAAGCAGGGCCTTTGGATGAAGGCACAAGTTCCTTTGGATTACTTTAGAGAGGTGTCTAATTCCCTGTTTTAAAACACAACTGTATTCACATTTTGACAAACGGCAAGAGTTAGCCTCTTTGGTGAAGCTATTTTGGTAGGATAAGTCTTGGTCTCTATCCTGTTACTCACTTTGTTTGCGATTTGGACATTCTTGTCCTTCTACCTGGTACCCCCTCTACGCAGGGCAGGTCTCAGACTGTTTTTGCCCAGGCAGCCTGGCTTGCTGATGCTAGCTGGGGCAGAGTGTCCGGCCAACGGACTGAAGGATTGAACAATGGTTTTATTTTCTGTAACCAAAAGCACCATTACCTAGGAAAAAGAGGCTATTTTTACATAATGACATAATACACGGAGGCACACATGTGGAGGCGTTCCATTTGTTAAATATAGTTATTTCTATTTTAAAACTGAAAGCACTGGCTGTAATTTTGGAAAGGTGGAACCCAGCAGATGCCAGGAAGCGCATGCCTGAAGGGAAAGGCAGACACCGGCAGTTGGCCTGCTTCTTGAAGCCAGGGACGGCTAGGTCTGGGAGTTCATGGGATTCCTTTAGGGTGGCGGCTGCCTCACCTCTGCTCCCTGGAGCAGCCTTGTCCCAGGGGACCAGGCCACTGACATAGTCTTCTTTGGAGTGCTGCATTTGAGAGCGGGTCATCTGGAGCCTGCACTGTAAGGTTTTGGTGATGCTTGGGATCCTTTCTTAGATGACCATTAGGGAGCCAGGTAAGATGAACAGCTTTCCCAGTTTTGCATTTGCATGGAGATTGGGAATCAGGGAAGGTTAGGATGTTCCCCCAGTAGGCCCACCCTTTCACGGATCATGCGCGCGTGCACCCACATACACACATTCACCCACAGAGATGTGAATGTCAACCAGGGAGCCTGGTTCCCAGTGTACCTGCAGGCACGATAACTCTGCGCTCATTGGTGGTCATGTTGGGGGGAGGAGGGCCGTTCTTCTCATCCATGTAGCTGTTGTAGTTCATGGGGTTGGACTCGCCTGCGCCCACGAGCTTGCTGCATTTGCTCACACTGCAGTCCACTGGAGACTCCCTGGAATGACAGAAGACAAAGCCCAAAGGAAGTCAGCACTGTAGGAGCCAGTCGCAGAAAGGCAGGCCAGGGAGCCACTTCCAGCCCCACCTGGCATAATGATGAGGACGGCCATGAGGATGAAGCCCTTCTGTTATCTCCCATGCTGCCACTAGTGTTTTCTGCAAATCCCAACCCAATCCTATAATTACGGTACTGAAAAGTGTTTGGCAGCTCCCCGGAGAACTTCTCCATATGTATGGCCTTGCAGCCCACCCCATCTGACTGCAGCAATTGCCAGGCAACTACACCCCTTTGCTAATCCTTGCCACTAGATCACCTTCTCCACAGGGACACAGCACTGGGGGACTGCCTTGGTTATAGGACTATCCCATCGTGTGACATTTAGCTTGGCATGTGCCCTCCCTCGAGATGCTATTTTCTGACATCGTGTTACTACCTTTTGCTTAACCTCCAGTATCGTACATGGTGCCTTACCTAGGAAGAAAATGTTTCCTCAGTGGGCTACGAGTGCACTTGTCATATGCTGTTTGTTGTATTTGAATCTCCTAGTAACCCTCTTAGATGGGCACAGTAAGGGTGACTATCCCTTTTTTATGGTTAAGGAAATGAATAGGTGGGGTGACTGGCCCAGTTGCATAGTTAGTAAAAGTGGATGTAGGCTGGGGGTGCAGCTCAGTGGTGAAGCACTTGCCCAGCATGGTTTAATCCCCAGCGCTGAAAAAATAAAAAACAGATTTAGGACTCAGGTACATAGCGTTAAGCTTCTCTATCAAAGCCCAAAGCCCTCATGTACAAAGAAGTAAAGAAGGAAAAGAATCCAGGAACTTTAGACTGATAGAGAGATTGTGGCCCTTGAAATATTTTGCAGCTCTGACCACCAAGTGCACAGAAGATGTAATACAGAATGGCACAAAGGAGAGAGCAAATCACCCTGCTTGGTCTCAAATGACACATCCCAATTAGCAACTGGTATTTTGCAATATTGGTGATTGAGCAACCGACTGGAAAGCTGGGTTGAAACACCTTTGTGGTCGTCTGGTGCTCCAGATGGGGCAGGCAGAACACCCACATCTTGCTCAGGGCAGCATCACAGGCTTCGAAGCATGTCCCGGGGCTGTGCCGTTCTGCCCTGCCCAGCTCCTGCTCAGCTTGGGTAGCAGGGGCAAAGGAGACCCCTGCAAGGCCTTGCAGTGGCTGCTGCCACAGTTACACAGAGCAGGAAGCATCCACTCTGCAGCCTGGGAGACGGCCAGTTCTCCGGAGAGCTCCAAACCAGGCCTTGAGACTAGGGAGGTCAGATAAGGTTCAGATTACAACCTTCCAGCTCTGCACCGCCAACCTCTCCGGACATTCCAGAGGCCTGGCCGCTGCCCTCTGTCACTCTGCCGTGGGCAGAAACAAACCACCGAGAGGCCCTCAGGAGCAGAGCCACGCCAGCGAGGGACCCACCCATCCCCACAGCAGGGGAACAGTCACCAGCCCGAGAGGAGAGGGAACGGCCCGGTGCTTCTCAGGACTCAGGCAGGGTGGAGGCCGCAGCACATTCAATAAAGAAAATTAAATGAATTTGTTTCTTAATCTGAAAGGAAAAAAATATTGAAGATCACTTATCATAGCTGGGAGATAAATGCTCCACTGAGATATTAGGAGTCAGACGGTAATTTTTTCCTGATGTCTTACAGAGGGGAACATGGCCTGAAAATGAAAATAAGATGTATAACTTACACATGTTAGAATTTAAGGTTTTACTATGCGCCTACTGTTTTTCCAGGCAGAGAACCAAGAACCAGCCGTCAGAGTCCCAGATTGCTGACGGTTTAATGTCCCCATGGCAGTGGAGGGAGGCAGTAGCACATCAGGGCTTTTCACCAGCGCTTGGCCCTTTGGCTTCTGCTGCCGAAGGACTTGGCCTGAGATGAAGCAGCCCTAGTCAGATCCGGAGCCTCTGTCTGCGCTGGGCTGGCCATGCACGCCAGCCCCGCCTGCCTGCGGCTAACCGCGTGCGTGCACACGTCTGTGCGCATGCGCAAAACACCCCTCCATGCTGCACCACACATACTGAAACACATCCACATATTCCAACACACGGTACACACAGACACAGTGTGAACATGCACACACTCCAACAGACTCCACACACACAAACACATACTTGCACACCACGCCACACAAGACATACATGTTTAATGCAAACATCCCCACACTCAAACGAGCACTCTCCACCACAAATTCGCATATGTACAATACAAACACGTACACACACTCACTTCACTACACATGACACACACAAAATGCAAATGTGAGTGCATATGTATACACAAAACTTTCATACATGTGCATGCACATACACTCTACCCTGATATATATACACACAGATATACATCTATGGCTCACCAGGTACCTATGCACATACAATGCAAGCACGCACACATGCACATACCCTCCACAAAACAGACACACATACATTCACACACACCTACAGGCACATACTCCATCACATAAGATATACATATGCACAACAGTCTACCACTTATATACATACGATGCACGCAGGCATATAGGTACATACCCACAACCTACCACATGCACAGTCACACACATGCACGTGTGCACATGCTCCACACGTGCACACAGATGCACTTGCACACATGGTCACATATGCACCGCCACTGTCTGGTAGCCTTTCCCAGTTGTGAAACCATGCAAGTGTCAGAGAAGTTTGGAGGATTAAATTGGCCTGCAACCAGGACAGCGAAGTTGTGATTGGCTAGAAGAAGTTCTGTGGGAAAGGGTGGGGCTGAACGGCACGTAGAGCCTTGGAGGCACCCAGAGCCAGACACTGTGGGCAGGGGTTGGCGGGAAAGAAGCTGCCGACTCCATGGAGTCTCCCCTTTACAAATATCGGGGAGGTGAGTCTTGAAAAACTTTTTCACATCAGCTGGACCTGTGGGAATTTCTGAATTCAGAACAGCCCTTGCCACGCCCAGAAGCCAGGACCTCAGAACCACTCAAAGTGACCCTTAATAGTGGATGGCTTGCATCGCAGTCCCAGATGCCAGGGCCAGTCCTGGATGCCAGGAACAGATGAAAATATATTTGAAAAGATAAGACATTTGGGAAAACTTGCCTGGTACAGGTCCTGATAAGGAGAGGGGCCTGAGTGCTGTTGGTGGGGGACAGAAGAGTGGGGTTCACAGGGTTCTCTGGCTGGGCAGACAGCTGCTTGGAGCTGTTCAGGGAATGGAAGCTGCCTGCTCACTCCAACCCATGGAAGTCCTAGCTGCTCCCTCCCCTATCTTTGTCCTAGCCTTGCACACACCTGCTCCCCAGCCAAGCTGTCCTTTCTCTGGAATAAGACCCTGTCCCTGGTCCCACACCTTTGTGCTAGGACCTACAAAGGGGAGTCCTTAGGGAGAAGTCCAGACACCCACCCTGGAGCACTGCACCAGCCCACTGGTGAGGAAAGAGGAAAGCGTACCTCTCTGCTGGCCCGCCAGCCTTGCCTGCACTCTTCATGCTTCCGCCAGACAGCAAGGCCATGGGCTCACGGCCGTGCTAGGGGTGGGTACAGGTGAAGCCCAGCATAGAAAATGCTCCTTAATGAGGCAGCTGGCGCCTATGAAGAGGGCTTGATGAAAACAAGAGGGAGTGGGGAGGGGGGACACCGTGGGGGGAGGTTTTGCCATTCAGCTTGTCTACACTGCAGCTAATTTGTATTGAGACACACACTTGCAGCTTGCAAGAGGTTGAGGCCCACAAGCAGCTGATAGCACTGGGACAGGTGACAGGAGGGCCTGGGGCTGCCACAATAGAGCAGGCCAGAGGGAGTGGCTCCAGAATGTAACTCAGAGTATCTTAATCTCAGGGAAACCACAGCACTGCTGTTCACGGCAAACATGGTGAGGGTTCTGTAGCACTTGTCCCTTACTGTCACCCTTGGATAAAAGCTGTTAGTCCACCACTTCTATTTTTGTATGTTCAGACAACATTGCTCTAAAAAGACTGTTAGGCTGGGTGTGGTGTCCAGGCCTATATAACCAGCTACTAGGGTGGCTGAGGCAGGATTGCAAGTCCCAGGATTGCCAGGGTTATGTACCAAGAAAGTGACTAAAAATAAAATATAACATGGGTTGGGGAATATAGCTCAGTGATAGCATACCCCTGCATTCAACCCCCAGTACTTGGGGGAAAAATAGAATGGGCTAATGATTTTGAAAAATGCCTTGAAATTTTTAGACAATTTAAAAAAAGGTGTCAAGTCTTAAGGTTTGGCTAATACATTTCTTCCAAAAGTTACCCATTTAGACTATAGGAATATCTTCTGTACTCTCCCACTCAACTCAGAGCAACTGAACTCAACATATATCATCAGATTCACAGATCTGCAGCCCTTGCAAACCATTCAGGGACACCCAACACTTACACAGGCACCAGCAGGTCAGAGGGCTACCCAAGCCAGAGTTGCATTAAGACCTATCAGTGAGTTGCCCATACAGCAAGTGTATTGTACAATTATGCAGTCCATATTGCCTTAGAATTGCTGTAGGATCCATGCATAGATGTGACTTATTTTGTGTTTGCGAAGTAAATGTAGTGAAAGTGTATTTCAAGGAAAGAAAAACCATCATGAAGCCCTCACCCAAAGCCACTTGTTTTCATCTCCATGCATACTGGATGGAGATGTCCCCAGAATTCTGAGTAAGGGTCCCCGAAGGTGATGTGGCGTATTTCCTACTGTTTGCTTCAGTACATGGGGATTGGAGAAGGTGCTAAACAGAGGCATTTAGGGAGAGGCACAAATTACAGGGTGCACAGAGCTGGTCTTTCTGAGTGGAATGTCAGTCTAGTACCCCCGCATGCAGTGGCCGTGCTGTTGGCAGGGAGCATTGGGCAGGGTGAGTAGGAGCTCAGGTCCTGAATGCCAGGCAAGTCCTGTGTTTCTCCGTTATAAACTGATCATTCTTGCTTTCATGGGATGCTTGCCCCAGTCCTCGTGGTTGAGACAGGATGCAGCTGAGAGTTGTTTGCAGACCGCAACTTGGATCAAGTTGCTGAAGTCTACATCCAACACAGAACCTATGGGCCATGTTGTTTCACAGGCAACCCTGCCTACCAGATTCGACCACAACAGGAAGATGGGAAGAGCAAGCACAAACCTCCCGTGACACAGGCAGACTTGCTCTGAGCTCCTCAGACCTTAGTCTCTCTTCTTGACCCTTTGCCCTGCTCCAGATGGCTTGCTGCTGGGATCAAAAGCAAAAAAAGCTTCAGGCACCCGGAATGCCGGAATGCCGCCTTCCTACCAGAGACACAAATATCTAGGGAGCTGCCAATAAGCACCACGAAGTAAATCAGAAACCCATGTTTATCAAAGATTATGGTGTGAATGCACTCTCAATCACGAGGCAGTCCAAACCTTTCTGGCCTATCCATGTCCAGTCAAAGCAGATTGTGAGTCACGACTGTGAGACACAGATCATTGTAAACTTTCTAGTAGCTGCACTTTTGAAATTCAAAACAAATGAAATGAATTTTAATAATATTTTGAAATATATTGACATTTTAATTTAATACAGAAGAAATGAGACCATTTTGGCCTAATCAATAATCAACAGCTGTTTTAGTTTTTTTTTTTTTTCTTCTCATAGTAACTCTTCTATATATCCAGGGTGTGTTTTATAGGGAGAGCAATGTCAACTTGGGGCTAGCCACATTTCCAGTGCTCGGTAGCAACTTGGGGCTGGTGGCTCTTGCATTGG
Organism: Dasyprocta punctata; assembly: GCA_004363535.1. Classification (NCBI taxonomy): domain Eukaryota; kingdom Metazoa; phylum Chordata; class Mammalia; order Rodentia; family Dasyproctidae; genus Dasyprocta; species Dasyprocta punctata. Next base: position 71,574 of record RJWM01000969.1, read on the forward strand.
ACAGCACTTGTCCTAGGATCCAGAAGACCCCAAGTTATATACCCTGTTTTGGCTCCTTTTGTCTGAAGTTAGGAATCATTAAAACAGCCTTGCCTACCTTTTGTATTATGGTGAATTTGCCCTTTGAAAACAATCAGATCATCCATAAGTAGCAAGGTGCACTCATCAATAGTACTCAAGAAACGGAAGAAACACAGGGTTTATGATGAGAGTTTTAAATAGCCTGGCACTTATTTCTTCATGTCATTTCTTTTTACATAATTAAATAATAGGGCCTGACCTGGTTCCATGTTAAGCAAAGATACCTTTCTAAAAATTCTTGCTCCCTGCTCCCCATAGTCCAGATGACATGTCAGCTATTAGAGAACATTTATAACCTGCCACACACGGGTGTGCCTTGCCAGCCTGACTCTGAGTCCACTAGACCACCTCTGTTTCCCCCAGGATGGGTGAGAATACTTCAGTCTTCATGAACCTACTTTGTCACCCACAGATGTCCAGAGTCCAGACAGCTGAACGGGAAGCAGAGGTCGCTTTTAAGCTTTCAGAGCCAGGTAAATGTTCAGTTGGCTCCCAGATGTGTTCACACAGCCTTCCTCAACTGCTTTCTGGAGTGACCAGAGCCAGGCTTGAGCTGGCAAGTGGGTTTTGAAATTGCTATATCCCTGGAGCACCCCTCTTTGGCCAGGATTAGTATCCTAAGTGCCCAGGGCATCTCTGGATGAGCAGAGGGATAGGGAGCCCACTTGCTGAGCACCAATCCAGACTCCACGGAGCAGGGTCTCTGTCCCAGCTACTCATGAATTACAAGCTGAGCATGCCTATCTTGAAAAATCTAAGATCAGAAATGCTTTAAAATCTAAAACTCTGCGTGCTGCCCAATGCCACAAGTGGAAAATTCCAACCCTGAGCTCATGTGACAAATTGCCATCAAAACACAGATTCATTAAAAATATTATAGTGAATTATTTCAGCCTACATGTATAAGAGGTATAGGAAATATAAATGAATTTTATGTTTAGACTTGGGTCTCATCCCCAAGATGTGTATGGAAATATTTCAGAATTCAAAAAAATCTGACATACGAGACATCTCTGGTCCTAATCATTTCAGAGGAAGGATTCTCAACCTGTACCTATATGCTATATACAAACAACCTCACCTTGGAGTCTGTTCAGTTATAGATTTGTTCGGTTGTTTATTTAACTCCTATTCACAGAGAACCAGTCATACAAGCACTGTTCAAAAGCCCTTCCCACTTCTTAATGAGGGAGGTGACAAGAACTCAGGGAAACAATTCTGGCCAGCTGAAGAGTGGTGAGGGGGTGCTATTTTAGATGGAATAATTAGGGAAGGCCTCTGAAGAGTTGATGTTCAGGAAAGATACGACATTCATGAAGTACAGTCAGGTGATTAGACAGTGTAGGAATGGTCCAAAAAGAAGGAACCTAGAGGAGGAGACTGTGAGGCAGAAGTGTGCTTGGGAGCCCAGAAGAAGCCAATCTCGTGTGCCTGGAGTGGGGGTAGAGGTAAGCTGAGGAGGAGTTAAGCAGGATGTGGGAGGCATGGTAAGATTGTAAGTTTTGTCCTGAGCCCTTGAGGGGTTTTGAGCAAGAGGGCTGTATATTTTGAAAGGATGACTCTGGTTGTTCGCTGGAGAACAAACGTGCAGTGATACAAAGGGCCTGCTGCGGCATGCATGCCATAGATTTGCCATCCTTGGACTAAGGAAGACCACAGAACTGCTGTTATTACTAGAACAGCCTGGTGCAGGTGGGGGCACTGGCCTGGGGTGGGGAGCAGGGGTCAGATTCAGGTTACAACAGACCAATGCAATCTGGATTTGAGACCAGCGTCAGGAGCTCCTTGTCACCTGGGCAATTTGGAAGCCATTGTTGAATGATCTTGCTCATTGGTAGATGTTGGCAGAAATGAGATCATGCTGTAAAAACACGAAGTTCAGGCAGAGAGGGAGGGGCAGAAAGATACTTAGGGAATTTGAAACCTGGGTCAGATGTCAACATTGCTTCCTCTGAATCCTTAGATGGAGCATTTTCCCATCAAAGTCCAGTGTGCCTTTCTAGGTAATAATGGAGTTACATTATCTACCTCTGAAGAGAGTGGTGGAGAGCAAGAGATAAAAGAACATGGAAAAATGTTTCCTAAACATTTCATAAACATGTGCTGTACAACCGTTAGGAATTACTGCATCGTCATTCTTTCTCTGGAAAGAAATCCATTTGAGGGACCCCTGGCTCAGAACCTCTGTATTTTCCTGCAACGCCAGAATCTGGGAAGACACCTAGGGCCCCAGTCCCTGGTTTTGGTTAGTGGGAATGACGCAGGGGTGGGGGTTCCTACAGGCAGACATGAAGCAGCTACTGAGGAGAATCTCTTCCTCCCTCCCAGTCACCCCCGCTTCTCCTCCCTTCCTCCCTCCCAGTCACCCCCGCTTCTCCTCCCTTCTCCCTTCTCTTTCTGGTCTTGCTTCTGCCAACTCTTCATGTGCACAATTAAACCCAAACCTAAATTCCAGCCCAAAAACATGATCTGAGCTTTGGTTTCCAGAGCCTAGCAGACATTTTTAGCTGGATGTTGTGCTAATTGCTCGCAGGGAAGCGCCCAGGGAACACTGATGTCCCTCCCGGAAGTATTTCATCCCCCCACCAAGTCTGCTAACAGTGCCACCCTTCATCAAAACTTCCAGGCTCCAGTCTTCTCTGATTCTGTCTTCTTACTTACTCACTACTTTAATATGTATTCACCTAAGTCCTGTGAATTATCTCAGTGATATGTTCCTTACATATCTATCCTTTATAATTTCCTCAATCGGTATTATCACTCTAGCTCATAACTTTATTTCTTAGCCTTGACTTACTTTTCTGAACTTTCTATCTCTACCCATTAGGAATTATCAGGTAATAAATGTATTAATGTTTTCTCTCTTTCAAGCCTTTGTCCATCATGATCACTATTACTCTTGAGCACTTCCTGAGTCCTAGACAATGTTCTGGGTCCTTTCCCTACAGTACCAGGATTAACAAGCCAGGGAAGAAGTGAATCAGCCCTGGCTTTGGCAGGAGGAAGCTGGTATTCAGAGGGAGTTGGGTAATTTGCAAAATGCAGAGGCAGGACCTCAAACCCAGGCTACCTGTCCATGAGACTGGGCTCTTCCTTACTTCTGTGATTTTTCTCTCCCTGGATTGTCATCTCACCGTTTCTGAAGCAAAATCTCGCTTGCTCTGGATCCCTTTCCTAATATTTTTCATGCATACTTTCCGGGTGTGGTGCCTCCTTGCTGGCAGTTAGCTCCTTTGTACATCTGACTTTGTCTGCCGTTGCTAGATACATAGTTTGCTCATCTTTGCTCTAATGAGACTCACTCACACAGGTTAAGTATCTTCAACTGCACAGGGGAGAGAGTCTTAATGCTAAATTATCCCTAAGGGGGGCTGGGCCTGAGCTTGGCCAGACCTCAAACTGGTTTTTGATGAGTATATAAGGTTTCAGCCCTGAATTGAACTTGGCCCTTGGAGGCTGTGTCTAGATTAGTGAAGGTGGGCTTTCTAGCCCTTCTTGCCCCACTTCTCTAGGGACCAACATGAGCTCCCTGGTCCAGCACCACAGCTCTTTTCGCCAGCAGCCACTTAGTAGGGATCTGTGTGACTTGGTAATGAGGGTTGGAACTGTACCTTGAGTTTCCCCCAGCCCCGCTCAGCCTGGCCAGCTTACCTGGATCCATTCATGTGGTCATACTCCCTCTTGACGTTGACCCTCACTGGCTGATTGATCCATTCCTGCTGCGGCGGGAGGGGATTGATTTTGTGGGGCTGCCCATAGTCAGGACTCCCCGAGGCGGTCATGTCGGCCTTGGGGAGATGGGCCGCCGCTCCGTAGGCTGAGTCAAAGAGGGACTGGTCGTCGCTCACCACCGACAGAGCCTCCTGCAAGGCCAGAGAAGAGACAGAAAGTTCAGCGTCACTCTTCAACCAAGTGTGTGGCACTCTCACTTTGAGCTGGCAGGTTTGCCCAGGGCTGCTGGGGATGGCTTGCCTGGAAGTTACAATCATGCCACGGCTGGCTGATTCACACCCCAGGGGCTGCTCTACCCATGTGCAAACTGGTGAGCTCTTTGTAGGTGACCCTGCAGAAGGAGGCTGTTTGGGCATCGAAGCAAGAACAGAAATGCCATAGAAGTGAGTTTACTTGTGGAATCTGTAGACTGTGAACCCCAGAAGGCGTTTACACAGTATGGAGTGTGGCTTTGGAGTGGGGCGTGAGTGCCGGGCTCTTTCAGGCTTAAGTGCTGATGTCTATCATTAGTCACAAGGAATAGTCAAACTAGGAGTTAAGGCCAGTGAGACCTACCCACAGAGGTCATCAAGCTCAAGGTCACACAAGGGAAGGGTGGTACCCAAGGATGTGGCTAGGTCAATTTCAGTTTCCCTGTCTGTAAACAGGAATAAGAATAGCCTTTTCATAGTTGCTAGCTGGATTAAATGAGAAGGTCTAGAACCAATGTGCTGCTTATATGAAACACTCAGCAGTTTCCTGAGGGGCTCCCCAGCACATGCTACAGATCTGTGTGTGCTACAGAGCTTAATTTTGATGATTTAGCTGAAGATGGTCTGAGATGATATAGTACATGTTGAGGTGCAGAGTTTTTTTCTTTCTTTCTTTTTTTTTTTTTTTTTGTACTGGGGATCCAACTCTCAACCTTGCACTTGCCAGGAAGGTGCTTATGCTGCTGAGCTAAATTCCCGGGCCAGGGTAAGACTTCTATGCCAGGCTGAGGTCTGCCCACTCATACCATCCCATCATATGATTCAGGGAGAGCATAGATTGGGAGAGGCAGCCTTGTGCTTTCCAGAGATCTTCTAACAATCAAAGCATGAGGACATGATACTCCTATTAGTCCAAGCCATATTATATCACAGGGACCCAAGGTACAGACTGGGGTATAGCATCTACCACAGCCATACAATTATGCCAAAGTAATTTACCACTTTTCAGGAAAATGATAGCAATTCATAATTGATTTATAATTTATGTAATCTTTAATGATATAGTATGTGATTGTGAAGAAGAAATGGAATAATATGTGAAAAAATGCTTACAAAAATCCTGGCACACAGCAAGCAATTCTCAATAAAAAGCAATGATGGCAATAAATGTTAGATGAAGATTACTTTAGGCTACCTGTTGTGAAATCAGTGGTTGAAATCCTGACCCCCAGTACCTCAGACTGTGTTTGTATTTGGGGTCAAAGATTTGAAAAGGGTGACTAAGTTGAAATAAAGCCATGAGGGTGAACCCTAACCTAGTCTGACTACAGTCACTATGAGGAGATCTAGACACATAAAGAGACACCATGACTGTGTGTGCATGGAGGGGTGACCACGTAAGAACAGGGAGAGACCACGGTCTGCAAGTCAGGGTGAGAAGCCTTAGAAGAAAACAATCCTGCTGGCACCTTGATCTTGGTCTTCAGTTATCAGGACTGGGAGCAAATAAATTTCTGTTGTTTAGGCCACTCAGCCTATGTATGCTATAGCTGCCTTAGAAAACATAGGTACCATCTTCATTTAAAAATATAATAATAAATGAATAGTACCTCCTAAGTCTGAGATTTGTCTGCATTCCTCATGCAATTCACATTCCTGCACCAAATGCCTCCTCCAAAATGAATGCCCTGCGTATGCATAAAGGTCCCTTCATTCAGACCTGAGACCTGCCAGGACCCTCCATGTTCTATTGGTTCCCTGTAAGTGATGCTCAGAAGAAAGCTGTGTTTCTCAGCATTGTTTGGCTTTTGATTATTACATCCCCTCTCTATTTCAGCTAGGGATCAACCCTGCTTTTATCTTCCAAACAAATTTTGATCCGTTACATGGGCACAAAGTATTATGGCTCCAAATTGAAGTGTAGTATTACAACCTTTCAGAGCGCTGACCCTGAATCTTTGAAATTCCTTGGGTTCCACACTACTGACCACTTAGAATCCATAAGTGCCCCTTGGGTAATAAAGGTGAAAAACAGCCCCCACAGTTCTGTTATAAAGCAAGAGAACACCGAAGGAATCAAATACTGTCTTTTTCTTCAGGGGGTCTACATTCTTGCTTTACCACATATGAATCTGGGAGTTCCCAGTAAAATAATTTCTTCACCTCACTCCTCTAGGTCAGGGGAGATTACAACAGAAAAGCAGAGGCAAAGAGAGCTAGAGGCAGAACTGGACATAGAAATGCCTGGGGGAAGGTGAAAGGACCCTACCATCATTATCACCAAAGAGGATGAGCCAACAAGCAATAGAAGGCAGGACCGACAAGTCTCAAATGACACATGGAAGGTTCATGGCAAACAAGATTGCAACAGAAAAAAGCTACAAGGAGACTGGGGTACTGGGGCAGACCTGGGAGACTCTTATTAAGGAAATGAGTGGTGAACAAAGGCAAAATATATTATGGAATAAAGCGTAGGCTATGGAACCATTCAACTCATTTTGGAATAGAAAGTTTCTTTAGAATATAGTTTGCAGTCGAGGGAAACTTTAATCAAGTGGCAATATCGCAGGAAGAGAGTATCCCTGTTCACCTTGGAATGCTTCACACTTCCACCTACATCCCCAGCACAAATGCTTTTCTCTGGCAGACCGTTTCTTCCCTGGTTACACACTCACACACTCTCCCCTCATCGAGTCCCTCCTGCACATCCCCTGGTCAGCACTAGTATGCTCAAAAGTTGTGAATACTGCTGTCATCTGGGCCTACTGTCTACCATAGCAATGTATTTTCAGTTACTAGATTTCTAAGAACACAACTTCACCTTACCTGCCCTTCCCTACCTTTCATGGCTGCCTTTTGCTATAGTTTCTGTCCTCTTCTAAGCATTCCATTGCTAGAACAAAATACCTGATACCCACAATTTAAAACAAGAGCATGGTTTATTTTGGTGCACGGTTTTAGTCCATGGTTGACTGGCTCCAAGGCAGAAGCATGATGGTGGAAGGGTGTGGTAATGCATAGCTATTTGCTTCATGGTGAAGGAGAAGCAGAGGACAGGGTAAGAACCAGAGAGGAAGGGACCAGGGACCAGATGTAGTCTACAAGGTCACACCCCTGTGACTCACTTCCTCTACCTAGCCCCACCTCCTCATAGCCCATTCAGCTGTGAGCTCATGGGTGGCCTTACAATCCAGTCCCCTCTACAGGAGTCTCTTCATCCAGCCATGCTGAGAATCAGGATGAAATGGCACACTATTCTCACTGCTCCATTCAACAAGCTCTACTCACTCATACCTCTTGATTTTGTTGGTCCATTTGCTAGAGTCTTCTGTCCTGTTCCTTTCATCCTGTGGCACAGTCAGTCCTCGCCTTTGTTTAAAAAACATGAAGTCTTCCTCACTCCATTAAATTTTCCCTTGAAATACCCTTTGATTCCTTTGAGTTTTTAAAAGCTTCATTGAGATTACTGCTTGGGTACACACATGTGCTTGCAGGCACACACACACACACACACACACATGCACGCACATGCACGCGCGCGCACACACACACACACACACACAGAGTTTGTAATCATTAATAGACACAGGGTTTTTTCTCTATGACAGTGTATAGAAAAAAACTGGTAGATGATAGAGACTGGAAGAAGAAAGAAGATGAATGAAAATGTTTCCCTGGACTGGATCAGAAATTTTGATCTAGTTAGGGGAAATTGCTGAGGGTGTCAAAGTGGAAATAAAAGATTGGAGACAGAAGGCCCCAAGCAAGCTGATTTGGAGCCTAAGGGAAAAAAATTATAGTGTGGGAGAACTTTCTTACTGCTGTATGGAAATAGTACCCCTTCTGCCACTCAAGCCTGAGACAAAGCCCTTAGCAAATACACTGTCACATAATCTGACATGCTTGTAGACACCAGGGTGCCTCTGTCACCAGGTGAGGGACTGCTCAGCCTGCAGATGTTTGCATCACAGACCTGCAGCTTGCTACCATGTGTAGAGTTTGCTACTTTATGTGTATCCTATAAAGCTCTTATGCTCTTAAAACTTTAACTGTTTAAAATTAAAATTCTTACTTGTATTTAAATCTCTTTATAGGAATGAGCACATTGCTGGTATTCGAGAACATTCTGAATACCAGAATTGTTGATAAGCACTTAACTTCATTTTTGGCATGACAGACTGGGTATACAAGAGCATCAACATCCAAATTCATCAACCATTCATTGTCAGTGAAGCTGAAATTCTTCACTTTCTAACACTTTGCTTCTCCTTTGGACTAGAGACACTGATGATTTCATTCAGAGAAGACAAGTTATTCTTGAAAAGGCCTGTTCAATTCATGTTGCTTTAACCATGCTGCATTAAAAACAGACTCCAAAGCAAGCAAGGTGGGAGGCTTGGGCTCTCTGACACTGGGTGGGGCTGAGCTCTGGAGATTTTTCTGCCTTAGTAGTGGCCGCTCTGAAAGGAATCCCTGAACTGACTCAGTGACCAGATCCCTAGAGGTCCCTTTCCATTGTCAGGATGCTCTGGTCCCTCAGGCAGTAAACTCTATACCCAGAAGGTGGCAAGTGTCCCCTGCTGCAAGCAGGGAAGTGTCCCACCACATTAGCACTCAGTGATGCCCCTTTTCCCAGAGAACAGCAGCAAGGAGAACTGTTCAGGGTGGCAACTCGAGGGCTGAGCTAAAGCAGATAGTTCACCTTTGTCCATGGAAATGCTTCCTTCCTGCAATGCCCTGTTCGTGCAGGAAACTGATGTCGCATACCACCACGGTTGCACTTGTCCTAGAGAGGACTCTCCTCCCTACCTAGTTTGTGTAAGGTGCTTTGAGCACATCATTTATCACTTATAATACACCCTGTGTTACCATTACAGAGAACAAATAGAGTAGGCACTTATTAAATGAACAGCACTGTTTACCTGAGCAATCTAATTTAATCCTCCTAGCAATTTTATGAAAGAGGTACTATTAGCACCTCTATTTTTTTAAATGAGAAAATGGATATTCAGAGAGGTGAAATAATTTATGAATTTGCACAGAAAATGACTGTGAACTGGGATTCAAATCCAGGTCAGCTACCTGGGCATGTAACTGCCACCGTTCACTTATTCTGTTCTCCCACTTAGACCACAAGATCTTTGGGAGTGACTCTTGTGTTTATCATAACTTAAGCAAAATTTGGAGTCAGAAAGATTTAACTGCTGACCTTAACTCCACCAGTGACTTCACAGGTGCCTAGTACAATTTATTTCTATGGTAGAAACTTTCTCTCTTTGTCTGTAGAATGTGGATTACAACAACCCTAACCTGGTAAATTTTGGATAAAGATTTTTAAAAAAATGAAATACTCAAAGTACCTTGCCAAAATCAATTACTTAAATTTATTGGAACAGAGTAAATACTTAAAATTACAAAAACAAAAAACAAAGGGCCAATGCCAGGAAATGACCTGAAAACCACTGAGTTAGAGAGAGATAGGGAGGAGTTCAGGTAAAGCCAGAGCCCTATCTCCTTCTCCCCTAACGAAAGATAATTTGCCTAAGGACAGGCAATTGGCCCTCTGTTTTCTGGAGCTGGGATAGCCCTCTCCCCTACCTATCCCTGGATATCACAGCTCCTGCTTTTCTTGCCCTTGGACTCCAGACTTACACTGGTGGATGCCTGGGTTCTCAGGTCTCTGGAATTAGACTAAGCCAAGCTGCTGGTTCCCCAGGTTCCCCAGCAGAGCAGATGTCCTATCATATAGGACTTCTTGGTCTCCTTAACTGTGTAAGCCAATTCTCCTATATATCCCCCTTCCTATCATCCATCTAACCATCAGTATCTATCTGCTATTGGTTTCATTTCTCAGAACAGCCCTAATTCAAATGGATATCAGGTTCTAGAAGATCAATCATAGCTTTTTCTGCCAAGAGTGTGGATTTGGGTCACATATAAATGAGCCAGTTGCCACTGTGTTCCTGACTTATATGTGGGCCACCTCAGGAGATGTGAGGAGGCCTTATTTCTCTGTGTGGTTGAAGAAGTCTGGAAGGCTAATGTAGGGGTAGAGGGGCGGTGGCTGTCATGTAGAGAAGAGAGAAAGACATCAGAGAGGCAAAGAGGCTGATGATGAGCTCTCTGCCTTCCTTCCCAGAGCCACTGGGCTCCTACCCCAATCCTTGGGGACCTATTACATGGCTCCAGAAAGGCTCCTGTATGCTCTTGATATCGCTCCTTCTTTTTTCTTAAACTAGATTCAGTTTGACCATTCTTCATAATCACCCTTCATAAACATCAGGTGCATCTTTCAGGACTGCACAAATGTCCCTGCATGAAGTCCTCCTTGACACTGACAGGTGTAGACAATTTCCTGCCTGAGAGTCCTGCACCAGCCCACTCAAGCTGCACTGCCACAGTCATCTCACACCACTCTACCACCACCCAGACCACTGCCGTCCTCCAGCTCAGGCCACAGGACAATATCCTGCTCAAACCTCCTCTCCTGATGTTTAGAACAGCACCTGATATTTACTAGATGCTCAGTAAATGCGACTGAATGAATGAGTCTATGAGAGTGTGAGTTAATGAATAGGAAAATTGCTTTGCTGTTATCTGCCAACTCTCATTCAACTTTGCAGGCTTGAAATTGCTTTCAATTGCATGTAAGAATTAGGATGCATACCACAATAGTGGTGCTCTTTGTCACCAGGGTAGCTCCACCCCTGAGCACAAGGGCCCACCCTGCATGTCAGACACTCTCTAAGTGCTTGAAGGTGTTTTTGTTGCAGACACATAATTTTACCTTTTGGATTTTCTAAATATTAGCTATAATTCTTATTTGCATTCCCTTTTTAAGAAAATCTACAGAAGGTAATCAAGTGGTCATTTGGAAAGAGTTGTGACCAGCTGGTTTTTCCTATTACCACCCTGTCACTGCTCTCCTGAGCAAAGCAGATGGTGACTTGAGATTCTTCTACTTGCTTTTCTTCTTACTTTTGTCATCTTGGAAAGATCCTACTTCTCTGACAGCACCTGCTTTCTGTGCTGAGGAGGACTTCTCTCTCCCCCTGCACTCTTCTCTCTCCCCCTGCACCCTGGCTTTCCCGTGCCCCACCCTTTCTGACCAGGAGCAGCTGGAAAATTCTTTGCCTTGACTGGCTGAGGCAGAAGGAAGAAGAAAGTTCGATTCTACTAATCCCTGTCCCAGATGTTTACTGAGTACTTGCTATGTCTTGCCTGCTTGGGAGTTGCTAGAAATAGACTTGGATTTCATATCAAACAAAGATCTCTTGTCAAAGGTTCAGAATTAGAAGGTTGGGTGATGATAGTTGGGTTCTGAAATGCAAAGCCACTGACCTTCTAAACAGAGCTTATTTTTTTCTTCTGCATTTTCATTCTTCATTCTAAACCAGAAATGTTGCTTTCATGCAGGCTCAACCCCCTCTGTCTCTCTGGCTTCAGAATTCCTGCCTCCATGTGGCATGGACAGGGCTCTGGTCATGCACAGGAGGGAAAAAACATTCACTGCCAAGATAGTGAGAACAGTAGCTGGCTAGCACGGGTTTACATTGCTCTTCATACAGCATGTGTTCACTGAATAGCAAAAGAATGCCCTGTGTATGTCTGTGAATTCACTAAATAAAACTTACGCTTAGTTTGGAGTTTTCACACATATATGTGTGTGCTACATAAATCAGTCTCTCTCTCTCTTTCTCTCTCTCTCCCTCCCTCTGTCTCCACTCAGATGAATCTTCTAATTCTTGCTTTCCTTAGGTTAAGCCAATGTTAGTCTACCTGTGCCTGTCAGTTGTGCAAGGGAAGGGGTGTTGGTCAAAACAATGCCATATGGTAGCCTGGTCGATGTCAATAATAACCAACAGATGCATCTCAAACAGTTAGCTAAATCAGAGGTAGAGAAACCTCTAGAATCCCACAGAAAGGTCCAGAATGTGCACTGAAGATCCCCTTTTTCTACTCAGGAATACACAGATTTCCAACACTGTCCTATGTACTGCAATGAAACAAACAGGACTCAAAGTTCTGAGGAGAATGTCTGCAGGAGGAAAAGCCTCAGGAAGCTCCACAGAGGGGAGACCCTTGCCTTTTGTTAATCTTTATGCTCAGGCTAAGTTTTTATTTCCAACACAGGGAATGAGCCAAGACATGGGCCCTGCACTAATTTTCCATGGTGTTTTCTCCTTTTTATCCCCCATGTCCTGCCATGAATTTCCACAGGACAGTTTTCTGCAGCTGATGAGCTGATGAGCTTTACTGGAGGTGGAAAGGAATGTCAAAAGCAGCCAGACCAAGTTCCCTGCTGCTGCTCCTGCTCGGTGGGTCCACATAGCTGCTCCTAGACCTGTGTTCTGGAAAGCTAATCTCTGCATATCTGTTACCCAGGGTCACCACAGGAAGCACACAAGTTTGGCTTTTTATTACATTCTTTGCATAATGACATGAAGTCCCTTCTCTTGCTAGCTCTTGAGAGCATATAAAGTGCAGACAGGACTGCGGGGAGCACAGCCTTCCGCCATCTTTGCTTTGGGAACCCAGCAGCCTCTGCAGTGAGAAGAGCACCCTCCTTCAGTGGGGTCACTTCCCAGGCCCATCTGAAGTTTCAAGACAGAGTGGCTGCTGTTAGCTAGGTAGAAACTTTGCTCCAGCTGCCTTCTTCATTATCAGCCATGTACTCATTTTTTGCCCATTATTTCCACCCTCTAAAGGGCACAGGGAAAATGGGAAAAGGAGGCAAATTTCAGGGACAGTTGGATAAGAAAGGAAAACATCAGTCAGTCACCAAGCTTAAGTGAAAATTCTTTTGATGCGGGATAGTTGTATTTTCCTCAAGGGTAATATTGCCAATGTGTGCCTCTTCCTATCAAGGGGAAGAGTTATTTCCCTTCTTGTTGACCTAGATGGAACTTTGCAACCCCTCCGACAAGTAGAAGTGGCCTTGCCTGTCTTCCAAGGCTAGATAATTGCAGGCAATGCTATTTCCACTGGCTTCTCATTCTTTTCTATGCTCCAGTCCTTGGAAAGGAGCCTCTGGAGTGGGAGGAGGTCCAAACCAGTCCAAGAAGAGGACCTATACAGCTCTCAGTCTTCCAGTGCATGTGTCTTCACATGGGGCACCTGACTGTCAAGCTTACACTGCCCCCAAATCATTTCCAGTCTGCCCTCTCTAATCCTATGCTGCATGCAGCAAGGCCAAATTTCCTCCCAGTCTCAGAGTTTCTTGATGATTTGTAAAGTCATCTCACTGAACACCAGTGTGTTCTCTCCTCTGTAGTGGCTTGAATGTGTCCCCCAAAGCTTATGTTCTGGGGACTAAATCTCCATTGTGACCATGTTGAGAGGTGGGACTTTTAAGAAGCTATTCAAGAGGAATGAATGAATGTCTATTTGCTGGGGTGAGTTTGTGATACAAGCAAAGTACATCCCCTATGCCCATTCCTCCCCTCTTCCATACATGCACTCTCTTTCATTTCCACCATCTCTCATAAGGTGCTGCAGCAGAAAGTCCTCACCAGATACAGCTCCTTGATTTTGGGCTTCCCAGTCTCCAGAACCATAAGCCAAAGAAACATCTGTTCATTAGTAACCCAGTCAGTGGCATTTTGTTCTAAGGCTCAGAGGCAGGTATGGCCTTGCTACATGCAGCACCAAACACAGACTAAGATACCTGCACTGTCCCTGCCATTGCCACGAACTGGGGAGAGGGTTTCTGTAGAGGATGACCCAGAAAAAGGCAGCCAGCCCTGTTCCCAGATGATGAAATCAGAATCCTTTGCAGATGAAAGTACTTTATTTAATGAGGTCTAATAAATTAAGGGAATGAGCCCAAATGAGTTCAGAGCACAGGATCTCTGAGTTTACAGGGGCACGGTACATGACAGAATCCAGAGCCATGGCCCTCTGCTAGCCATAGGCTCCCAATAGATGCTTCCCCAGGTCTCCGTGGGTGGGTGTGTACCTTTGCCTGTTGACTTTGAGTTTTCACAGTCATATTTGACTGTAACCACATTTAAAGGGCATCTCTAAAGATCAAAGTTAAATTCTCCTCCTACAGAGAATGATTTTACTGCTGAAAAGAAAAAAGTGCTGAATGTGGAAACTCACAGGAAGGGGGATAGAAGATTCGTCTCAGTCCCAAGAAGGGAAACTCTTAGAGTATGTTTTACTTTCTGTTTCTTTACAGTGGGCCTGACCACTCAGTAATCTACTCTTTCTCAATGACAAAGGAAACAGTGGAAGGGTTGTCGATGCTCTGTTTGACCATCTGAGGGCGGAGCTCCTCTTAGGTAATAAAGTGGGGAGTGACCTGTGAGGAACCCAAGGGTGCCAAAGAGACAGGGCAGGCTGTGGGTGGGATGCAGAGCTTATTAAGGTGAAGAAACTTCCATGTTCTCTTCTGCATTGTCTTGCTTGTCTTGATGAGCAGAAGATGTTAAGTGAAGACTTCCCTGGCACGCCTGAGTGATAATAAAGAGGGAACTTCCCACCATCATGACAAAACCCAGATACCACAAGCAGGGCAAGCCAGGGAGGGCTGCAGTCTGAAAAATCTACCCAGGTACCCCTGCAGGCTTTTGCTCTGAGACTACTCTGCCTGATTTTACCATGGTGGCTACTGTATCAGTCATTCAAAATACTGAAATACTGTATGATGTGGTCTGGGTAATTCTGTCCTCCAAAACTCAAATTGTAACTCAGTCCTCAGCATGATATGTTAATGGTACTGGAGCGTGGCCTTGGGGAGATAGGATGGGGTGGGAGCATGAGGGTGAGACTCCCCCCAATAATATTAGCAGCTGCTCTATAAGAAAGGAAGGGACACTCAAATCTGCACACTTGCTCTGTCTCACTATGTGACACCTTGCACTGCCTTGCAACTCTGCAACAAGAAGGTCTACACCAGATCTGAGCAGAGGCTTACAAATTGTTCTTGGATGTCCCAGCCTCCAGCAATGTGAGCTAAGGAAACCTTCATCCTTTAAAAGTTGCCCTTTCTGTGGTATTCAGATGTAGTGTGAACAAATGAACAAAGACAGACATATAGGGAGCTAAATTACTGCTATTCTGAGTCTCCTCCTCTGTGAGTTCCATCCTGAGACAACCAAAGGTCAATGATTGGCACGGAGGGTCTCCAAGGATCCTGCCCTAAGACAACGGGTAGGTGCCCTGGTGTTCATATCATCTGGGTTGTTACAGGTTTGAATGTGTCCCTGACCTGGAGAAGGGTCTTTGCACACCAGTGATGGTGCTGAGGATGGGGATAGATGGTCTGGAGCAGCCTGTTCCCTGCATGGACCTCAGTCATGTTTGTTACAGTCACGGATAAAGAAAGCAAGCCATTCCATTGTTCTCTTTACAACAGAAAGTCAATACTATTAAAATCTGTCCAACAAGTCACCAGATCTCAGCTGGGTCACTGCAAAGCTTTATGGGCTGTGCAAATTTGGGCATGTTACCTAACCTCTTGATTCCTGAACATTTTAAACTGCTGTCTTCTGAAAGCACCATGCTTCTTGAGGATGACAAATGCCCAGACTTCACTGACCACAGAGGGTTGAAAGCTTGGGGATGAACAGACACTGGTCTATCAGGGGTGAAGATAATGATTTTGTCCTAGTCCCTGGGGAGAGGAGGAAGGGTAGATGACCTGTGCCCCCGGGTGTCTCTTTGACTCCTGGAGTCATGGGAGCTTTATGATCCTCTTTCTGGCTAACTGAAGAAAGGAACTGCATCAGTCTTATTCATTATTTCCATCACTAGCTGCTTGCACACTTTCTAGCACTTTGTAGGTGTGAAATCAATGATTTTGATGAGTAAAGGCCCTAGAGCATGATAGGAAATGCAGACGCTCCCCGACCCCACCCCACCCCAGCCAACACTTCTCCCCCCACACAGGCATCCCCTTGACCAGTCCTGACCCTGGCACCCTCACCCAAAGCTTGTCCTTTTCCTTTTAACTAGTCACATGCAGTGACTAATTTCTCATTTAAATTTAAACACGAAACCACTCTCAGCTCCTTTTAAACAGTCACTGAGGTCCCTTTCCTGTTGATCTTATCCAACAGTTTCCTCATGTGACAGTTGCTGTGACAAGCAAAGCCCTCAGAATCACAGGAATCCCAGGAGGAAACCTGCACCCAGGGGGGACTCTCTGCTCCTATTCTCCCAGCAACACCCAAGGAGGAAGCAAAACCAACCTCATAAGCAGGAGCCCTGCCTTTGGCACACATGGTGGGGGACGGGAACGTGTGAGCTGCTCGGATGGCTGGCGCTGGCCAGGGAGATGCTAGTTCAACTTGATAGACCAGGCATGGCAGCGGGGACTCCACTTACTTTGTTTCTGCTCTGGGTGTGGGGAAAAAGGGGAGCTCCTGAGTCTGTGTCCCAGCTTTTCATGGGTGTTTTCTTTACTCGATTCAGGGTAAGGAGGCACACTTGCTAACCTCAAGCCCATCAAGCTGGGAGGCAGCTCCGCCTGCGGTCCTTGGAGTGCAGTATTTCCGACCTGTATGTCTGGATCAGCCATTCCCTCCAAGGTGTTTAGTTCTCCTGAGGCCCCGGGGCATATGCTTACCACAGTGCCGCAGCGACATGCAGTGAAAACCTTTCGGGTGGGGATAATGGACAGGAGGTCGTGCCAAAGGAGGTCCACGTTCTCCTTCCCTTCAGCAGCCTCTCATTGCCTATCTGTCTTCCTCACTTACTTCTACCTCATGCCCCCATCCCTTCTTTTTCTCTAGCTCCTTTTCCTGCATCCTACTGTTCTACTCTAAACAGTTTCTCTCCCTGTCTCACCTGACCTCCCACCCCTTTCTCACCTGCTTTCCTTATACTTGTTTAGACACTTATTTAATATACATTTCTGGGCTGCTCTTTGGGCGTCCGTGAAAATCAACTTGCCTTCCCCTTTGCTTGATTCAACTTTCCCCTCACAGAATTGCCTTCCTCCTCCTCTCTGGCCAATCCAGTTCATTCATTTCACCCATCTGTTGGTCACTTTCAGTTCTGCCACTTCCTGCAGGAATCCTCTCTGGCCACTTCTGGCCACCACAGTACTGTCGCATGGAAGTCTGTCGTGCATTCCACTTCCACTACTGATTCTGCACTTTATCCCAGATGCCGTGTTACATTACTTTCATGTCTAGCTCTTGTTTGACCTTCTAATTTTGCATAAGTTAATGTTCTGTTTCTCTAACTAAATTGTAAGGGCCTCAAAGATGAATTTTCCTTTAGGTGAACCTTATTATCTGAGTGCCTTGATCTCCTCATCCATGAAAGGAGCACAGTGCCAGGCCCTCCTTCCAAGGCTGATGTGAGGGCTGAGTGAGTTGGTGCCTGTAGGGGAGCCCGCTCTGTGCCTGCCTGAGGGGCGGGGTACTCCACTGTCATCTGAGAAGCTGCTCATGGAGCCAGACTTTCAGGATTGTAATTCTGTGTCTTCCACTTGCTACTTCTGGGATCTCAGGCAAGTTTGTTGATCTCTCTGTGCCCCATTTCCTCTTAGATAAACAGGGAAGGTAATAGTATTCTAACTCATGCCTATTATATAGTAAGTATTGCCAAAACATAATCTTATTATAATCCACATGTTCAAATATGGGAAAAGCACAGCTCTCTGGGATTGTCTCTAAACTTATAACATAAGAAGACCAAGCCTGATAATCAGCAAGATACCTTCCAGAAGGCAACCCTAAAGTTTGTTAGTGAACTGATTCTATAGCCCCATTAGCCTGAAAGAGTCCACTCTTTGCCTGTTCCAGGAAATTCATATGAGTGTCTCCTTTAACACTCAGAATTGTTCTGGTTGAGATGCCACATTCCATGGCCACTCTCTATGGGCAGACTTATACATCTCCATATCCTTTGGCTTTGTGGGCTGCTAGGTTGCCATCCTTGCTCTCCTTTCCAGGGAGGAGGTCAGGGGAATTGAGGACAGCCCAGTCTAGCCATGAAAAGCCAAACAGCTTCTCAACATGGAGCTCCAGTAAACAGCTGGTCTTTCAGCTGGCAGCCACCCTCAAAGCTGTCACCCACTGAGTTGGCCTTCATCCTTGTTTCACTTGAGTGCCAAACCTAGGCAGTCTGGCACTGGGGCTGCCTGTCTCTCGGCATCCATCTATAGGAAAAACAGATATTTTGTGAACAAGTCCTGCCATGGCCCTCCAACAAAAATATCTCAGTGGGATTACATGGAGATATTTTCTTTGTCAATCTCAATAAAGCTATGAGTAGAGAACCCAGCTGAAACCCACTGACAGTTCCTAGGCCCTTGGGACTGGTTTAGTTACTCAATAAGAACACTTAGTGTTCTACTCTTGGAAGAGCCTAGAAGTACTGGCCTTGCCCAGCAAGAGCCAGGCCTGTCTGTCTGTCTCAAGGGCATGTGTTGTGGTGGCAATAAAGCAATCTTTGGCATCCCCAAAATTTATAGGAAATGGCAAACTAACCTACCAGGTAGAGATGCCCTGAGGAGAAACCCCAAACCTCATCAAAATATTTCTTAACTCTTTTTTCCTTCTCAGTTCCATTTGCTTTAGGATTCATAGTCAAAACTGTTAAGCTTTTACATTGCTATTTCTGCTTGGTTTTCTGCACGAGTGAGATCTCCCATACTCATTATGGGGTTGGTCATTTTCATAAGAGGTCAAAGTTAATGGAGAGACCACTCCTAAACTCACCCCCTGGGGACTAGTGGGAGCAGGGAGATCACCTTGTGATTTCCTTTCACCTGCTAAGCCTGAATCAAGAAAGGTATCAGGTCTAGTGGTGTCCACCTGGAAAGCTTACAAACCAAGTTAGGATTCTGGAAAACACAATAGACGCATAATATAATCTTCAGCATCAATCTTACACTAAAATCAGAATTAAGGAAAAAAATGTTTGCATAAATCTCTAATTTTTTAGATAGAAATAAGTTGAGCTTTTTAATTTTGTCTTCTAGCTCAGTACAGCCCAGTGGAATTTCTGTAATGAAAAAACATTCTAAAATCTACACTGGGTCATGCAGGAGCCCCTAGCCATGTGTGGCTACTGAGCATTTGAAGTAGGGCTGGTGTGACCAAGGAACTGAATTTGAAACCTCATTTAATGTTAGCTAATTTAAATTTAACAAGTCACATGTTACAGGAAGCTACCATACTGGACAGTACGGGCTCTAGGCATATATATTTGGTGACCAGAGAAAATGCTACTGAAAACATGCAAAGTTCTGGATATTTCTTTAATGTCTTGTCTCATGATGGGATTATGAACCATGTTTGTCACACAAAAAAGCATTCACTTATTGGTGCAGTTATCTATTTAATAAATATTTATTGGATATCTGCTATATGCCAGGCATTGTGCTAAAAGTCAGGAGTGTGTCAATGAAAAAAATGACACCACAGATTTAATAGCATGTGTTGACTACAGTCGGTCCTCTGTGTCTACCAGTTCTACATCTGTGGATTCAAAAATACTTGAAATATTGGAAATAATATTTTGTCAGTTCTGAATATGTACAGACACTTCTTTCTTGTCATTATTCACTAAAGAGTATAATATAACAATTATTTTTGTAGCATTTCCATTTTGTTAAGTGTTATAAGAAATCTAAAGATGATTTAAAGTATGCAGAAAGATATACTTAGGTTATATGCCATTTTCCAGAAGAGATTTGTGCATCTACTAATTGTCTGTGGATACTGGATATGGAAGGATGACTATACAATGAAATTAGCATAATTTGGTGAACTTTTCCTCCAGGAGGGTGGCAGTATCTTTGCAATGAACATATATATGACAGGTATATAAATGGTTTTGTGGGATGGATGCTCACTCTAGACAGTCAGCAGCCCTGCTCATGTGCTGTGTAAACACAGGCTGTACTCACAGGTCAAAAGGTGTCAGTGGGACTAGGGAACAGGGCTTAACTGCAGTGGGAGTTATGGTATGTATGAGGATTGAATTAGATAAGAGCTAGGTCCTCAAAGCACTCTGGAAAGTATAAGTATTTGCAATTGAAGTGGTGCATTGTTAGTATCCCTACGAGCTCCTGAAACAGTTCAGCACAATGCTTCTCCTGCCACCCCAACCAGCATGGCATCTCTGAAAGCAATCAAGCAGCTGACTCGTTGCCTCATGAGAAGGTGGAAGGACGTGAAGCAAAGTAAAATGGCACAATCAACGGCCAAGGAGGGGGATTTCAGATGAGAAAGCAGCCAGCTAAGCAGGGATGTTAACACTTAATTGGCCAAGGCACTTTTCTGATCACAAATCGCCAGCAAGCCTCAAGCGAACCTGCCATCCCGTCTTCTACAGCACATGTGGTAGGGAGAAGGTGACTGCTGGATTGCATATGTTCCCCCAACATTCACATGTTGACAAATCAATGCCCAAATTCTTGGGTTAATGGTACCTGGAGGTGCGTTAGCAACAACGTTTGCACTAAAACAGACTCGCTGCTGCACCTTCCCTCCTCCTCTTTCTCCACCTATCTTCCTTACTGATTACCCAGTCTCCATCCCACTGAGGTTGTGGCCCAAATATTATCTAAGCAACATCCCCACCCCAACTCTAAGTGGCCCCTCACAGGATGCTTCAGGTTACCCCACCTCTCTGAAGTGAGGACTGTGTAATCTTGACCTGCTCCAAATCCCAGTCATCGACATTGTCTGAGCTAATTGAGAAAGACCTGTTCTAAAGCGTTTACTCTTGTAACCCAAAGGGATTACCGCACTGTGGTTTTGGAGGGGCTTTCCCCTCCCTCCCAGCAGAAGAACACCACTAATTACTTTTAATTTAGGCTAATGGTAAGATATTTGGTTTCCCTGTGCATGCAGAAAATTGATAGAGCAAGTGTGTGTGTGTGTGGGGGGTGTGGTGGTGGGAGGTGTTACTAGTGTATGGGAACCATGACCAGGCCAGGCCAGCCTAGGAGAAATAAGTTGACCATATTTTATAGATTTCTGTTCTTTGACAACCCAGCATTGTTCAAGGATTTCTCAGATCTAGTTTCTGAACTCCCATAGGCCATGACCTTTGTAGCACCAAATAAATGTGAAGGCCAAGGGAAGAAGCAAATAGAAAAGGAAGAAGCTGTCTTTGGACATGACTATTTGTTATAGGGACAGATTCACTCTTTCAGACCTGTGTGGGTCCCTGGAGGGTTTGTGGGGCCTCCTCTGGAATCTGCAGACAATCTGATCACTCTCTATCATGTGTATGTGTGCACATCGCCAAACAAAGATGGTCCACAACTTAGGATTTTTCAAATTTGCAATGATGTGAAATTCATACACATTTGGTATAAACCAGATTTTGAATTTTGATCTTTTCCTGGGCTAAGTGACTTGTGGTATGACATTGTTTCCCCCAACCCTGCAGTGCTGTTGCAGATTGAACCCAGGGCCTTGCCCAAGCTAGACACATGCTCTACTATTGAACTAGTGAGCTAAATTCCCCACCCATGATCCTTTCTCACCATGCTGGGCAGCAGCAGTGATTCACAGCTCCCAGACAGCCACACAATCACAAGGGGAAACCATCAATATTCCGGTGTGTTGTGTTGCTAAGGTAACGTGCTTAGTTAATTAGATATGTTAAATGCACACATGTGCATATGTGTGTCTATGGTATTGGAGATTGAACCTAGGACCTTTGCATGAGCTATAGCCCCAGACCCCCCTTTTTTTGAGACAAGATCTCACTAAATCATTAATTGGTCAAGACTGGGCTATAACTTGCTGTCCTTCTGCCTCAGCCTCCCAGAGTGCTGGGATTCCAGGCCTGCACCACCATGGCTGGCTTCAGTGCATTTTTGGCTTTACAATATTTTCAACATATGGGGATCCAAACTCAGGGTAAGTCAAGGAGCATGTGTACCAACTAAGTTCAACAGGCAGCTTCCTTTCCAACCCCCACTACAGGCTAGAGGGTTTTTTGGGAGATTTGTTTTCTATACTTATGGGGCATAGACATGGGGTAAAATCTGGTGACAAGGAGGCACCTATTCCCTTCTAATGTCAGGGCTAGTGAATCAGGGGGCATATATCCCTCACATGTGGGGACAAGAGGCCCAGCCAGAGGGTCTGGCCAGACTTGATGCAGCTCAGACGTGGCCCTTTGCTCCTGCAGCAAAAGGAAAATCCTGTCAAAATGGCTTAACGATCTTCTAATATTTCCATGCAATTAAGGCCACATCTGTCTCCCAGGCCCGTGCACTCCTTTGCTAGTGCACAGACATGAACCAAACAGTCTGTCTTGTCGATCTGGAAGGTAACAAAGAGCTCCATTCATAACTGTAAGCACTTTCACCATTTTTTTTCCCAAAGTAAAATAGAGTTTTCACTTTGAGAATAACCTGTGTGGCAAGAAAGCGAAGGATTTTCCCCCCTAATAAATCACATTCAACAGCCTAATAAAATGCTGGCTCCCCCCTCCCTACCCCTGTCTCCTCCCTCCTGCCACAGTCCCTCTCTGCCAAAAATCCTGGGAATTGGGAGGGTAGTGGGCAAACCCAGAAAAAGTAGGGGAAGGTGAGCTGAGAGGAGATTAAGGTCCGGGGTATGTGGGGGCACTGGGTGGGGAGGCAGTCTGCCTTTCGCTTCTCTGTACCTACTTTTTCAGCCTTTCTGGGTTTGTTTCATAATACTCCTTTCTTCTCCTCCTGCTACTCTGCTGCCCATCCCCAGACAACTTTCTGCTTCCTTCTTCTACATGGAGAGGAACAAGAGAACCAAGTTCCTAAAGACATGGCGGGCTTGGGCCACACCTGCAGCTGAGACCTGGCAGGAGCACTTGTCTCTCCCCAGAGCAAGAGAGATCTCCCCTGTCTTTGAAGCCGGCAGAGCCTGAGTGTGCAGGAGATAAGCTGATAAGCATCAGGGTTGGTGCTTATCCGCAGCAAACACAATCTCTTGAGGTTCTCTACACTCGCAAGCTGTGGAGACTCTAATCAGAAAACAGAAGGGAAAATGCAAAGCCAAGCAGTATTTGCTGCTACTTTTTCTTCTTCTTTTCTGCTTTGCTTTGTTTTGTTTCAGTTTACACACTGGAAAACACGACACAGACACTAATATAGGGGACTCCAGAGCAGAAATGCAGTTCTGGGGCTTTGCTCGATTTTTGCTGCTGCTGCTGTTGCTGTTGTTGCTGTTGTTGTTCTGACATCAGTAAAAGAAATCTTTTCAGTCCCGGACATAAACGGGGTGAGCCAAACACTGATAACAGTTAAAATACACAAGGAACGAATTTGTGTCCAAAGTGCTTTTGTAGTCATTGTGTTACTGGCTCACATGACAAGTGAGGAAGCTTCGTGATCTGGGATATGTGACGTGCCCACAGTTTGAAGTGTGGTACCAGGAATAAAAGCCAGATCTCTCTGGCTATAAAACTGGGTTCCATTCACTCCGTTACATGCAGAGGCTCAACAACTAGAAGATAAGCAGAAATCAGAATGGCCTTGAACTTGGGTGTCCCACCTGGAAACATTTGGAATGCCTCGGTAGAAGTGAGTGGTGGGGTGGGCAGCTCCGAGCTTTGTATCACATGAGTAATTAGGGAAGGGTGGAGCCTTGGCTGTCCTATATTTCACTGCATTGGCTGTGTGTTATTTTCTAGTGAGGGACGCTAGCAAGAAGCAGATGTTGAAGATACAGTGCAGAATAGAAAGGGCCCTGGGCCAACAATGCAGAGACTACTGTTTTCTGTTCCATCCTGACCAACTATGGGATCTGAAGCAAAGACCACTGGTCCGAGTTTCAATTTTCCTCTCTGTAAAATGGGAGCAATGAGATCTGAGGCAGGAGGGTTGGAGGGAAGAAGAAGACAACATGGACAGAGTTTGGCCCTCCATGAACACATCCTCCCCAAAGTATATTACTTTAATAACAATATTAAAGCAAACATTGTCATGATTTCACCCTAAGGCAAAAAACCATGTTGACAGAATTTGGATATACTTGTCTGTCCCTCAAATGCTCCAAAGATCAAGTGTGCTGATGTGAAAATCTCACTGAGAGAAATGCTTATCACCACTTAGGTCTATAAGGATAGTGGGTCATTTCCACACATGTTTTGATGAAGCAATTCTGCTGCTGATTGTTGAGCCCGCTGCATTTAATACATATATATATAATAAGTCCCAGGATCTATCCACATTTAGATAGAAAGCAAACCTTCCACAAAAACTTAGCGAGTATTACAGCACAAGTACTGGGAGGTTGGCCTAACAGAAAGTTTCTGAAGGGGAAGAAACAAGGTAATCTATTATTTGAATGAGTTACTTAGGAAAATAAACTCTTTATGACCACTTCTAAGATGAGCAGTGAGATTGTGGGGTATGGTGAGATGATGGGGTTTTTCCATGAACTCTTTTTGAATCATTTGCAAGCCTACATTCGTGTGTTACTTATTTTATTAAAAATCAATTTTAAAAGATGAGAGGAAGGAATATTCATGGAAGGAATATTCATGGCTTGGAGACAAACTGGGTTAAATTTTCACCGGTGATTCATTAAAATCCTAGAACTCACTGGTACAAGAGGGGTACCACGTAGCGGAAAGCACAGCCTCTGGTGTTGTGGGGAACATCTGCCTGGATGGAGGTGCAATAGACTCTATATGTGTCTGTCATACAAACTTGCTCGTGATAACTGTATGTCATGCTTCACATGTTGTTTTCTCAGCTCCCAGTAAAAGTGGTCATGACAAAAATGCTTTAAGGTGAGCCACTTCTCAGGTAAGAGGATGGAGCTGCACCTCTCTGTTCCAGCTCAGGCTTTTCGCAGGCTTCCAGTCTGTGATCACACAATCATCTCCACAGAGCTAGCTAGATTCAACACTTTCAGTTCAAAATGGGCCTGCAGAGGTCCCATCCACTCAGGAGTTACACCTACCACAGTAATATGCTTCTTCAGCTTCGAAAATCCTCATACTCTTTCACAGAAGCCTGGCCCTTTTGTTAAGTGTTGCCTGGGGTGTGGGCAGAGACTTGGCATAGTCTGTTGGTTGGTAGGGATGCTTCCTCAGGAGCACAAAGGGCGCTGTGCTGAGGTACTGAGTGAACCTTTAACCCCACCAGAAGGGGTCTTTGTCCTGTTCATGGTCCTGCACACACACCTGCACACACACAGATATCCACAAATTATGATACATTTTGAAAACCACTAAAAGCTGTACTATATTTAACCTATGCAAATGCTATTGTAACAGAAAGCATACACATAGACAAAGCAGCAGCTAGCTATCTTTTCTAAAATCTGATAAATGGTTTTCCATTGATCGTATAAACAGTAATTGTTGAACATCTGCCTTGAAATCCAACAGACAACATAGTTTACTGGTATACTATATGTAGTATATTTCGGTTTGGAGACACATTAGCCATAGTGAATCTTTTTCTCTGTATCTGAAACATTTCAGGGTGTATCTGAAATGAATGTGTCTCCAGAAATCTCTCCAAATTCCTACATTCTCAAACTGAAGCTATGTAAGTGTCAAACTGACTCAGGATGTCAAATCACCAATTAGAATTTCAAGTGTGACAAGCCTGCTACAAGCATATGTGTTAATCTTAACCTTACTAAGGATTTAAGAAGCTAGGGTACTCATGCTGCCACCTCAGGTTGTAACTTACTGATTCATATTTCTCTTCCCAGTGGAAGTTTTCTAAGTGTAAGATCTCAGATTGTAAGAATTACTGCCAGCTCCTTTATTTCTAATGAGTTAGGATTACAATGTATGTATTAAATGAATGTGTGCAGTTCATCAAAATGGAAAACAAAGAATAAAGTGCTTTTGCTGGGTCAGGTAGGAGGCTGGGGACCTGGGGGATGGCTGCATGTTCAGCTCTAGTAGCTTGCATTTCCTGTTTAGTAGGACTGGGTGAAGGGTTTAAACAGGAAAGGTTCAATGCTACTCTAGATAGACAGCCTCTGTGATGATACCCAGGGAATCCCTCCCCCGTAATGATCAATTTCACCTCTGGATACCCCACTGAGGCTTGACCCCTAAGAAATCTCAGGATCAACAATACCCCAACTCCAGCTTCTTATTTCAGTTGCCCTTTGCCTGAGTCTTCAAAATTCCCTTCAAGATTATATTAAAGAACTTTTCAACCCAGGCATGATGGCATATGCCTATAACTCCAGAATTTTGAGAGGCTAAAGCATGAGGATTGAAAATTTGATTCTGGTCTGGGCAACTAAAAAACTTAGTGAGACCCTGTCTCAAACTTTTAAAACTAAAAACAAAAATAGCTGGGGACAGGGCTAGTATTTTGATCTTGGATTTTATCCACAGTACCAGAAAGAGCAAAAAACTAACAACAACAAAATCGCAGACCGGGGCATAAGACCCTTGAAGGAAAATCTGAAAACATCTCATTCTTAATACCATTGTCTGTTTTTATTTTTATTTTTTTTATTTTTTTTTTTTTGCGGCACCGGGGATTGAACTCACAACCTCGCGCCTGCCAGGGCAGGTGCTTAAGGCTCTGAGCCAAACTCCCGGCCCTATTGTCTGTTTTTAGAAATCGTGTTCATTTCCAGGGGGACCTGGCCTCTAAAGGTGGGCAAAAGCTCAGAAAGGTCTGAAAATTCATAAGAATATTGCAATTCTCCAGATTCATGCTAATTCATACTCCTGGTTCATTCAGCTCCCCATGAATTCATGACCACAGTGTGTTAAAATTCCCTTGTGTCTACCTATCTTACCTAAAGCCTACATAACATGGACAATGATTATCTCCCCACCATCAAGCTGATCTTGGTTCCTTAGGTATTAGCCCCCTAAAATCCTAAGCCAAATGGAATCGTAGGAAGTACAATATTTTCTCAGATGTCCCCAAGTCAGAAATGATAGGTGGCTTAAATCTTGACCACAACTGATAATCACAATTACTTCCAGGTCATTATAGAAGAATCTAAACTCACAAGGAGGGACTAGAACTTAACGCTGGCTTGTTTTAAAACCTATACTCAGTTCATTTTCTGCTTCTCTTTCTTTTTAATGGAAATGGCACTTTCTAGACTTATTTCTTTCTATACTGTTATGAAAGCAATAATAAATGAAATTTGTAGAATATTTCATAGTTTAAGACTGATCTTAACAAGAGCCTCCCCTCTCCTGTAATCTTATTTAATTCCCCTTATACATTGGAAAGGTAGACAGGGTACCTGCCTCCCTCCTTTGCTGATGAAGGAACAAACGTTAATGACCTCCTTCAAGGCCACAGAGCTGGCAAGGTCAGAGAGGGAGCCCAGCCATCTGGACTGTAGATATCAGGCCCTTTCCACAGGGGCCACTTTTCCCCTGGGACAGTTTTGGCCTGCAGACATGGCCATGAGTGCATTTATTTTTCCACGTTGATGTTACTTTTCTTTCTCTTTTGATCTTGCCCCTTTGGTTAGATTGTAGGCTGTTTTAAGGCAAGATCTTTATCTGCCCGTTACTTACTGTTTGAACTTGCAGCAGGCTCATGAGGGGGTCCAGATACTTCTGCTGATTGATGGCATGCACTGGACATGAGCCTGCTGCTGGCTCTGACATTTTCAAACTGCACACTTCCTTCAGTGACAGCATGCCCGAGCAACAGGCCTCACTGCCATTTTCTCAAAACCAGGAAATGAAACTGGCCACCAAGAGCAAGTGACCACCAGCCAGAGCATGGGTGCAGACCAAGCAAAACACCAGGGCACAGGCAGCCCGGGTCACAAGGATGAACACATTCAATTTGCAGTTATCTTTGAAGGAATGTAACATGTTCCTTCCTCTTGCTTTGGCTTAAATCAAAACCATTTACCATTTTAATAAAGGTTAAGTCATGTATCTATGTATGTATTTGTATACAAAGTTTGACCTTTTGCTGAAGTCTTGGTCTTACACATACGCAAGTGTCTGAATGGTGTAAGGGGAGTAATGCCCGCTTAATGTGCAGGAGAACACTTCATGTTTTGTTTTGTCTTGTTTTGTTGGTATCACATTTTCCTTCCGATATCTCCCACCCCCTCATCTCTCAAGTCTAGTTTATCTTTTAATCAGGTCAAACCTCTGGCAATGGTTTAAGAATTTTTTTTCCACGTGTCCGCATGCGGCTGCAAAAGTATTTTTTGCTTACTGCTGTTTGACTGTTAGGGGCTCTGGGGCGGCTGCTGCAGCACAGGTAGTGGTAATCTGAACTGGTGCATCTCAGTGGCAAGGCCAGCCACCATTATGTATTCTGTCACCGTTCTTTCCCTGCAGATTAGTCCACTGATCTCAAGGCAGATAGGAGAAGCACAAGGGAGCTGACTCCTCTCTGAAAGAGCTGGTTTCTCCAGCCTTTTTCATTCTGAGAGAGAGAGACAGAGACAGAGACAGAGACAGAGACAGAGACAGAGACAGAGAGAGGAGAGAGGAACTTGTTTGCATATGAATGCATCAAGATGTGTCTTTCTGTGTACTTTTGTTCCATTTGAAAGGAAGGGAGGTGGCCAATTAGACAAAGACAGACACGAGCACATTAGAAAAAACATCTACTGAATTCTGTATTTGCAGTTTCAGGAAATTTCAGTGTGCAGCATCTTGTATAACTCATGATTGTCCTGCTAACCCAGTCCAAATGTAGTCTTTCTCACTTGATATGTGATGCCCAGCAAATTTTAGTTCTTGATTGGATTTGCTGTCTGTAACTCACGTTGCATACATTATTAGTGATAGTATTTTAAAATCTGTTCTGGACCAATAAGTCAGTATAAACAGAGATAAAAGGAATGAGGGAAGTCCAAGAAAGCTGGGATGACTGAAATACATAGAACTCGTGAGATGTTCATTGGAACAATCTATCCACAGAGTTTCTCAAAGTATGGTTTCTGGATTTTGCAACACTGATGATTAAAAATGTAGATTTTTGTGACCACTGCAGTTGGAGTAAATTAAAATATTGGGAGCACAAGAATTAATATTCTTTACGTTCCCAAGAGAATCTTCCACAGATGCAAGTTTGAGAAACACAGTGTTAGGTACATACTTAAAAAACAAAACCAAACAAAACAAAACCATTCCACAATTACGCAACCAAATTTATTTGGAAAATGCTGCAGACCGCATGACCCTTCCCCTTCGCTAGAGCTTTAGGACGTATATTGTATTAGTGTATTCAGCGCTCTGATAAATCTTAAAGCAAAGAGACCTCTTTATGTCTATTAAAATTTCCCATATTCATTTGAAGGCAGAATTCTGTTTCATAAAGCACCTTTAAACATTTTGACAGAACCATGATGACTAGTCATTGGAGGAGCCTAACTGCCTAGGTCTCCTTTCTTCTCCCTTCCCTTCCCTTTTCCTTCCCAAACTACTAGGAGAAGGAAATGTGGTTCCCTGGGCCAAACAGGCATCACAAGTCCAAGAGATCACTTTGGGGGAGGGTAACTAATTGATTCTGAGAATCCTGACTTGCTTTGATAACAATGCCTTGGAAGCCAGGAAGCATACTTCTTCTTACCCTCTTAATCATTCATCTTTGGAGGGGCTTTTGTGCATCCTCCAACCTAAAGGATACCCAGACTGAAGTTCTTTCTTGATGCACTTTTTGTTTTTCTTCATATTTGTATATTGATTTGTGCTAATGTGCGCTCTGTGTCACTCTCTCCCGTTAGATGAAGCATTATGAAGGCAGAGTCCTCCACAGTTTTGCTAGCTGATGCACCTGGGGACTCAGCACAATGCCTGGGCAGCAGTAAGCATCTATATCTATTTGTCTTGTGAATGAATTGCTAAGTTTTTATTTAGCAATTCCCACACATTGCGAGAGTCACAATGACTTAGACTTGCAGTGGTTCTGTTTGTACATCAGAATTTTCTGAAAAGCTTTTTTAAATGCATGATTTTACCCCAGATCTCCTAAATGAGAAGGAGGGAAGGAGTGGTCAGGAACAATGTGTCCATCACTGGTTGCGTGGATAGAGTAAGGAGGATACTGGTGGATTTTATTTTGTTCTTTTCTCCTGGCTAGCTATAGGTTTTTGGACAAGGTTCTGAGTGTTTTGTTGCCTTAGTTTCGTTGTTCAGGGAAGTGGGAGTCCCATTTGCTGCACACATCTAGTCCAGAATTACACAGTGACATGTCTACTTAAGCATTTTGAAATTCTAAGAAGAGAGGCAAATGCTCAAGTTCAAATTTTGGTTACAATTTCTAGTATGATGGATTTCCAGCACGTGGCTGTGAACTTTGGGATTTGTCAAATGACTTTTTTATACAACTTCACTCCCGAAGTTTGGTCCTGAGACTGTCCCTTCAACAGAAAAGGAAGGACCACTTGATTTGCTACCCACCTTTCCCCACTTGACCTCTTGTTTTGCAGTGCAGAAATCACACAAATAGACTGTTACACACACATGCTGGCTTGCCTGTGATTTTTGCATCCCTGACAACTGGCACCCCAAAAGACCACAGTATACTTGCTGACCTTCTGGCCCCCACATTCAGGTCTCAAGGCTCCTTCCCCCTGGCAGCACCTGGGTTAGTCCAGCTCCAGCCAGGCTGTAAGTAGCACAGGAAGCAGAGGGCATGGGCTAATGTACATATCACCGTGTGGCTTATGGCCACAGCCTCACCCTACCTTCAAGCCTGCAAAGCCAGCCGTAGCAGCAACAGGAAATGGCCACGGGTGTATATATAGCCACATTGTGTTTATCCAAAGGTGCTGTTTTGTACAGATTAACGTGAACATTTTGCATTGGGAGGGGACAGAGCCTGTGACTTTTCATCAAGGCCTCCAGAGCCCTTGTAAAATGAATCCCTCTCTGTAAGAAAGAAGAGGGACATTACGCCCTTTTGGTTTCTTCATGTTCAAGGTGAACAGATCAGGGCACTTTCTTTCCCAATTGATTTCCACATACATTCAGCAGAAGCTCAGAAAGAATGGGAAATGGCAATGGAAAAATGCAGGGCTTCCATGAGCCTCTGAAGACAGCCCATTTGGGGAAATCATTCATTCCACAGATTGAGTTTTCCCCTTAAACTCATTAATTACATTCCCCTGGCAAATAACTCAACCTATCCCTTTTTGGCATATCCATCACACAGCCCTTGGACTAGCTCCCTCAAGATCCTAACAGCAGGAAAGGCAACAGGAAAATCAAGAAAATTCAGGCTTGAAGGACTGAGCAGTAGGCCTGCTTTGTTCTCAAAGGCAAAGAAGCCACCAAAAGCAAAGCAAAATGAGCATCTTTGGATCCAGGTCCACCCTGAGCATGGAGCACTTCTTCATTGCTTTGGAAGTGATTTCCTTGGCATGCCAGGATATTTATCTGCTTTCTGGAATTGACTATGTGTTTTCAGTGCTGGACCATGGCTTTTGCTGTGCTGGTTTGCTTTTATCCCAGGCCCTCACCCTATTGAATAAGCCCTGAAATAAGTCTTAAAATCAGTGGAGCTGTGAAAATCCTGTTCCACAAAAGTAAGGGTCTGGGCTTTTGTCTCCACATGTACTTTGGTAAACCTGGGCAGGTTAGGAAACCCTGCTGAGGCTTGCGTTTTCATCTGTGAGACTGGGCTGTGAGGACAGAGTGAGAGAACGTAAGCAGAGTTAGGACCCTAGTGCTGACGTGACAAATGCCCAGCGTGTGGCAGTCATGGTGGAGCTGGTAATTTGAAAATTGTAGTGGGACTTTAAAGCACAGAGTTATGGAGAGATCCTGATTCCAAGATATTCAGCTATTTTATGTCTTAAAACCTCTCATGCTAACTTGGTAGGCTGGTTTATGTAACACGGTAAACTATATTCGGACATTGAAAATACTTTGCAGTCCTTTTGGAGCACTCTAACATGGTGCCACTTAACATATGAGGTCCCTAAAATTCCTGGCTCTCCCTATCCTGAAATGATGTAAGATGCACTATGAAAACATAGGCAAGCCTCTAGCACGAACATTCTGAGGAACAAGTTCAGAAGTTTTCCCATCTTCTGACCAGCCAGTGCCTGGAACATGTTTCTCCAGGCTGATTCCCAAGATTCCAGTTGGAAAAGTAAAGGCAAATGCAAACTTCTGCTCTCCATCCTTTAAAAAAGGATGGTCAGTAAGGACCTCATTGGGTGCACTTTACCTGTGATACAAAGAAACTCAAAGGAGTCCAAGGGGACCCAGACTGCCTGAGACCCCGATGCCTTCTGGAACCTGCTTATTGGACCTGCGACGCCTTCCGGAACCTGCTTATTGGACCTCTTTCCCCTGATCTTTGCCCTCCCTGTGCTTGCACTGACTCCTCAGCCATTGTTCTGCCTCATTACTGAGAACTAAGCACACAGTGGCAAGGCTTGAAGCTGCGCCTGTGTGTGCTTGAGATTAAGATTTTATCTGATCTCTGACAACTCTCAGAGGAAATCCTGCTCCCAAACCTAGAGCCCAGAGAGAAGAGTTGCCAGCAGTTCTTCCCTCCCACCCGTGAGATAAATCAGGACACCTGAACCACAGACACGGGCTCATTGTTTATAGATATAATAAACTCACTTCCTGTTCCTCTATTAATCAACCCCTCACCCTCACCTTTTGACTCTGAACAGAGCAGAGTCAGGCTGGGAGTCTTGGTACTGTCCTTACACACCTGGCTACAATGGCAGCAGAATGTGCTTCTGCTGGGGCAGGGTGGGGGGACCTAAACTGCTGTCCAGGCTATAAGTCTGTGAGCCAGGACAGTCCTAAGGAGCCATGGCCTGATTGCTAGACCCAGCGTGGTTCTCTCCTGGCCAGGTGGAAGAACATGAGGCAGAGGTTGTGTTCTCCGGTGGTGAGAGCAGAGGTTGTAGAAAGTTGTAGTTTCCTCTCATTTCCCTCGCTCTGCCTCCTAACTAGGGATCAATAGAACACTGCTAGAGTTAGGCTGCTCATCATATCTGGTGGCATGTCGCACGTAATGTTGGTCCACTATTCTCCGAACCTGAAGGGAAAACTACCAACATCGAATTTGCTGGGGCCTCTCTCTCCACTCTGCCTTTACCATCACTCCCTTTACTGTCCAATGGGCGCAGATCTGAGTTGTCAACTAGTCTACAAGTATGCCCAAGACTGTGCTCTGAATGTGCAGGAAGGAGATGGCAGAGATCTTGCAGGAAGCTTATTCTCACAGGAGCCACAAAAATTACAGAAAAACAAACAAGCAAACAAACAAAAAACAACAACAACCAAAAAACCATGCTGGGAAAAAGTGTCGGCATGTCAGCACACAGGCACTCTGGACAGCGGCTGGCAAGACAGCAAACTGTATCTCTATAGATGACACAGTGACCAACTTGCCCCCGGCCTCACATCCTCAGCTATGCAGGAGGTGCATGCATAGACGACTGCTGATGTCTTTGTGCCCAGCATCTCACACTCCACCACGAGCCCTGCCAAGTAGCTCTTTAAGGACGAAGCCAGGCCCTCCCCGCTGCCACCCTAAAGGGAAACAGAGTTCACTGCCTGATCCCTTTGCTGGAGCCTGGGTGTGGCTACATCAGGGTTGCTCTGCTTGCAGGGTCAAGGGAGGCGGAACAATATTGGCTGCCTAGAATGAGTGTGCCACTGGAGGGTGAGAGTCCATCCTGTTTGGGGTGCTCCTTCAAATTCGTCTGTAAACAGAGTCCCCCTGCTGAAGGTGCACTGGAAAAGGCCACTTTTTTGTTGCCATTGTTGTTGTTTTGTTTTGTCATTTTGTTTTAGCTAATGAAGAAAATGAACTTGCTAGTCAGTATGGAACCAGCCTGAGGGGGAAGTGAGTCCTGGGAGGCAAGCTTTACTTCTGCCCAGCACGGGACAGAGAAGAGTGCGGGAATGCCTTGTCTTTCCTCCCTTCCAACTCCTGGCCTCTCTGCTGAAATGAAGCAAAGCAAAGCTAGGCCTGGAACTGGGTACAGAAGGCAGGTGCACCTTCTATTCTGAAATGGATCACAACAGTCCTTGGGATGAGGTCAGTGGATGCAGGGGTGTGCTGGAAGTAGCTCCCATATGTCCCTCAGGGCCAATGGGGTACATCTCTTTCTAACCGCATATCCATGAATATCATATCAAGAGACTGAAGTTGGCCCCAGTGGGATGTCTATACCATGGAGATAAACAGGTGAATATTACACAAGCCTGGAGAGCAAGTGGTTAGACACTTATCAGCACCTGCGGCTGAAGATACCTGTTTCTCAATTAAACAGAACTCTAATTCAGGTACTGAGGGATCAGGTTGCAGCAGGTCAGGTCTGGAGCTGACCCATCAGCCCTCCTGGCAATCAGGACTGTAGACCTGGCACTTGAGCTGTATGCAGATCTTGGCTGCCTTCACCATTGGAAGGATTGACACTGGGCCCGCCTTTTTGGGGCTCAGCATTCAGACATCCCAGGTCTTTCCTCTCTTCTGCTTGAGGACCTGAAGCAGTTTGCCATGGTGCTTTTCTAACCCATAGGCTACAAAACATGATAGTAGCCACCATGGATTTCAGAGGTTCTATTTGCCTAGTGCAGAGCTAAGTACTTTACATGTAATCTAATTTCATTCTCATCACATCCTTAGGAAATAATTTCCTCATTTTATAGTTCAAGAAGGCAAGGCTTGGGAGGTGACCCAACTTATAAGCAGCAGAACTAAGAACTGAACTCAGGTCTGTCTGACTCTGACGTGCACTCCTTACAAAATCTAT
Organism: Dasyprocta punctata; assembly: GCA_004363535.1. Lineage (NCBI taxonomy): Eukaryota > Metazoa > Chordata > Mammalia > Rodentia > Dasyproctidae > Dasyprocta > Dasyprocta punctata. The sequence continues at coordinate 106,201 of RJWM01000969.1, forward strand.
GTTCTGTCCATTGCATGACAAGCCTACTGCTAATATAATATCGGGCATGATCCTTCTTCCTTGGAAACATATGCCAATGATATTAACTCTAGCAGGGCCTTTAAGCATGGCACAGCTCCCAGGGTCATCACACCATCAGCAGTACCCTTCCCAAAGACAGTCGCCTCCCCCCAGTGCACACTTCCTCTTCCCCCTGGCCTAGCCACGGCCCCTCCCTCCTTCACCCTCTGCTCAGAACTAACTTCCTCCTTGTAGCTTTCTCTCCTTAACCCCACCCAGTGCTGATCTCTTCACCCACTTTGCTTCTCCTCAAATTCACCCTTGATTCCTTCTGTTTTCTTTTACAACTGGAGTCCATTTGGGTCTTTTCATTAAGGTGTGCCCACACGCAAGTAACACAAGCCATGTGACCTCCTAGGGTTTAGTCTCCTTTGTTTATGTTTGAGAGTGTATGAATGACCCACCTTTCCTGTCCAAAACAGTACCATCTCACAACTATCTGGCCCAATGATTCAAAAGTATCCACTTCATTCTTGCCAAGGATACCATCGGTATGGGGCTTAGGTTGGGAGGACAGGAGAAAGCACAAGCCAGGGAGTGTCCCTTAGGAGACTTCCTACTTCTGAAGATGTCCTTTATCCAGCTTGAAGCTAGACAAGGATCCTGTCACATTGTTCTCCCTCCTACTCCCTTCAGTTGAGCAATGGAGCAGAAGCTTGGGTTGGGTCTAGGGCATCTTGCTGTTTGATGGAGTGTTCTGGAAGGTACAAATATACTGGTGAGCTTGAGTGGGCACTGGTCAGGGAGGCCAACACAGAAGTGGGGCAATAGTAACATATGTCAGCAATGCCTCAGAAGCTCTCAGTGGGCCTCAGGGAGGCTGAATCTTGGGTCTCTTGGAAGAAGAGAGGAGTGATAGGACAGTCAGTGAATCTGCTTTGCACTGGGGAAGCTGGCTCTTTCAGAGAGCTCGGCTGATGCTGGAGCCATTCCTGAGAGGCCTCTCCTGGCCCATCAGTACTCCTCTTCCCCCCAGCCTCCTCTCCTGCCTCATCGTGCAAGACACAAGATAATCCCTCTCCCCTGGAAACCTCTCACTGTGATGGCACGCTGCCTGCTTCTGTCTCTGAACGTTAGCAGGCTTTCCTCCCTCACGGACTGCCACTTTTAGACTGGCACGGTTTTCACAAGACAGGGTTTGTGGTTTCAGTTTTTTTCCTTCATAAGTTTGCAGCTGCTAGTTTTGAAACCACCGGCCCTGTGGCAACGAGAGAGAGAGAGAGAGAGAGAGAGAGAGAGAGAGAGATGACAAGATAGATGTCTTTGTGCACATCATTTATTACATCCCAAAGGTCTTTGGGAGCCTTATTGCTTCACCTTGCCTGCCAAGCCTCAGTTGGTGGAAGGCTTCCAGACACAGTTTAAGGTCTATCAGAGTGGCTTTAATGAAGTGAGTTTCATGTGGCTGTGCCTGGGGCTGCCTGAGGGTGACAGGTGAGTCGTGAAGGGCCAAGACTTTCGGTTGTGATCTGAATGACCCACAGCTTCCTAAGACCTGTTTGAATGTGTATGCTTGAGGACAGAGGAGGGGAAAGGAGGAGGCACAGGAAGACCCTGATTGAGTTTGAATGTGACACAGGGATCCTGCTCAAGCCCATCATATTTTGCATATGCAGCCATAAGAATTTAACTGAAACCAGACTTGAGGTAAGAAGAGAGCCAGAAATAAACAATCCAGAAAGAAAGATTCTCATTCAGGTCTCCCTCCTCTCACACCCGATAACCTGGTACCATGGTGGGTAACTATACTTTTTATCTGAACCAAGAGAACTCCTAAAGTCTTGGTTAGGGTCACAGCCTGGGTAGAGCATGTGGGCTGGCTGTAGGAGGCCAAGCTGTAGGCCTGGCAGAGTAGATGTGAGCCTTATAGACCTCTGTGCCTGAGGAAAGTGCTGTTGCTGGTGGCAAGAGGGAGGCATGTGGTAACATTGCCAAGGCAAGGAGAGGAGGGCTGGCTGGGCCTCTCAGTCAAGCTTTCTTTGACTTGGGAGGGTAGAGACAAACCCAGGCTGCTGGGAATCAGGTCTCTCTTGCAGAACCACATACCCATACCCGTCTTACATTCAAATTATTTGTGCTCCTGTTTCTTCCCACCCTTTCTCCCCACTAAAGCTTTCCCAAATTTATTGGGAGTCCCCAACATGGCATAGGTTTGTCATTGTTTGTTTGCATTATCAATAAAACTACCCAATGCAGTGAATACTCTGTGTGCTTAAGGGGTCTATAAGTGCTTTTATTTGACTGAATTGAAATGAGTGCCAGGTGTCAAACTCTTCCTTCACAGAAACTTGCACTGACTTTTCCATTATGGACAACAGAAAATTCAAGTTCTCCAGAGCCTGGTATGAAACGTTCTCCCAGGTCAGACTGTAACCTGCAGTTTAGCTTTCCCACTGGAGGTCCCCTTCTTATGGCATTTTTAACCACCTGGTACTCTCTCATCTTTTCCGTGTTCATGTCCCTACCCTTACTGGTCCCTCCCTCTGGGTGGCCTATCTGGTAATTTCAGCACATTTAAAAACTCAGCTCCAGGGGTCGGGAGTACAGCTTAGGGGGAGAGCACTTGTCTTGCATGCAAGAAGCCCTGGGTCCCATCTCCAGCACCACCACAGGGGAAAAAAGTCAATTTTAGGGCTCCTTCCTCTATGAGGCCACCCCTAACTCCCTTGGCCCCTCCTGGTAAAAGCAGTTGCCTCCTCCCTTGGCCTCTGTGACACTGCATGTACTATCTTGAAAACACTTGCTTATTCTAACTTGAGAACTCACTTAAGTTTATTTCCTTCAGAGGGCCACACATTCATGAAAAAAAGAGACAAAGTCTAATGAACAACTGCTTTTTCAGTGCTGCTCACTGCACAGAAATAATAAGTGCTCAATAAATGACTGATGATGAAATTTATGAAAGAATGCGTGGGTTCTATTGATCTATTTTTGGAATCTCCAGCAGGGAATTCCTATACCTCTCCTTCTTTCCCTCTCATTTCCACACGTGGCCACCTCCTGGAGCTCAGCAAACATATGGATCCAAAAATGCATTTCTTTGATTCCCATTTCTGAATTGTCTCCATCCTGGTGCACAAGTTCCATAAAATTACCCGCAGCAATTCCTACTTGCCACGTCCCTCAGCTGCCAATGTTTGCCTAGACACTGACTCCTGGCATACAGATGAGCCTTCGTGTATCAAAATCCTCCTCCTCTGGGAAGCCCTCTCACAGAATTCCAAGGGATTTTTCTTGGGGCTTTTTCTTTTCTTCTGAATTCCTTTTCTTCTGAATTCCTTTGGCTGATCCTGTTTATGCTACCTGAATCCCGCTTGTTCCCTTTCATTGCTCCACTGCTGTCTGGACTTCTACACAGTTGTCACAGTAGAGGGCAGGGGACAAATGTCTGGGCTCTCCTAAGATGCATGTTAAATCATAACTCCCAATGTGACAAGATTCAGAGGTGTGGCCTTAGGTCTTGGGGTGGAGCCTTCATATATGGGATCTGTGTTCTTGCAAAAGGGATCCCGAGTGCTGGCTCAGACCTCTTTCTACTTTCTGAAGATACAGAGAGAAACCCAGAGTCTGGAATCCAGAAGACAGCCCTCAGCAGAACTCAGTCATGCTGGCATCCTGATCTTGGACTCTTGGCCTCCAGAACTGAGGCTGTGCTCAAGTTTCTGTTCTTTATAAGTCACCCGGTCTAAGGTACTTTGTTATAAAAGCCAGAACTGACAAAGACACAGACATTTGTCTTCTTGATTCTTTGAAAGTTCCCAGTGCTTGATGTGGGGTCAGCATGCAAGCTCTGTGACTGCATTAACTATGCCTCCATTGCCATTCTCTATGATTTATCTGTCCCTCTTTCCCCAGCTGCGGATTTCCCAAGGGACCTGTACCTCAGCTGATTAGCTCCCGCTCTAACAATATTATTGGCAACACCACCGTGACTAGGGTTTTTGTTATGAAACAAATCTCTGATAATTTACACATTTTTGCATGTAGTCATACTTTCCTGCATAAGCCATACAAAAGACCTTGTCTCTAATATTGTTAAAAATGGTAAAATTCTTCCTAGGAGACAGAGCTGACGTCCTCAGATAAACACATCCCTGCCAAGTTCACTGGCACCCAATCAATAGACAAGATGGTGAAAGGGCAGCACAAGGGCCAACCCCAACTAAGTAAGCTGGGCAGTGGTCTTGCGGCCAGGGTCTGCTCCTTATCTGAGCACCCTCTCCCTGCCCTCCTCCCTTCTCTGGGTCAGGTCTTTCTGAGAAGCATTTGCTGACATAGGCCAGCTTCTCCTCTATCTTCTCTCCTTCTCCTCCCTCATTCCCTGACAAAACTTTCCAGATTTCCTATCTCTCCAGGACCTTGGAGACCTCATACAGTAAATGCCGTTATAGGACATGTCAAGTATCGAGTCACGTCAGGGGTAACTCTTGTGTTTTCAATGCGAGCCTCCTGGATGCTCAAAAGTGTGAGCTCATGGTGAAGATTTCAGACAGGCACAAACCGGTGAAGGAGACTTCAGAGGAAGGATTATTCAGAGCATCCCACTGTACCACTTGAGGTGTCTACATCCAAGGCTAGGTGTGGACACACTGAAGAATGATGAGGGGACCTCTGATTCCAAAGTCCTTCTGTGGGGCTTTAAAAAAGCCACTTTTGGAGGGGAGTGGGACCTTCTCCTTATGTAGGAAGGGGAGGGTAAGGGGGTTTCCCCAGTTAATAATTGGAATAAATCATCTGGCTTGGAATTCTGGGTATGGAGTGTCACCCCGATGCCTTTATTCCCATACTTGACCTTCCAGAGAGCCTGGAGTTGGCAAGATTCATTTGTGTCAACATGTTGTTTGGTTAATGCAGCTGAGCATCGAAGCCCATTTTCTTAGAAACAGGAAATCCCAGTGTGCCAAGAATAAACAGATTCCAGCCCCCAAAAGTTTGAGTTCATTCAGGAACTCTCTGACCACAGGGGCTGTGGGGCCATGTGCTTTGGCCAAGCATGCTCTGCAGCCCATAATTGGTCTTATTATAAAGAGATGGTCACCATGCAGCCCAGCCAGCTGACCTGGGAGCCTAAACCATGCTGGAGGCTGTCACAACTTACCCACAAAGCAAAGAGTATAGAGGGTCTTTTGTAACTTGGCAGGCATCTCTCTTAATATCCTGATCATAGGCTTTTCCCTTCTTCTCCTCCTCATCCTCCTCCTCCTCACCCTTCTCCTCCTCCTCCTCTTTCTCCTCCTCCTTCTCCTTCTCCTTCTTCTTCTTTTTTAACAGTACTGGGGATTGAATCCAAGGCCTTTACACTGAGCTATAGCCCTAGGTCTTTTTAAAATTTTAAGAAATTTTTGAGACAAGGTCTTGCTAAGCCACTAAGTTGCCCAGGCTGGGCTTGATCTTGTGATCCCTCCCAGAGTGTTGGGATTGCAGGTGTGTGATGCTGTGGCTGGCTCTTTGTATTTTTTTGTCTTCCATGACAGAAGAGACCTTGTTTATCTTACCCTTCATTCTATCTCCATGCTCTCTAGTGCAGTGCCCAGGATAGGAGGCTCAGAGTGCCAACTAGTGGAATGAATTGAATGGTTAGATAATGGCACCGTGACAGTCAAGGAAGTGGATAGTGAAGGCACGAATGAAGCTCAACAGCTCTAGTTCTCTGCAAGGCTTCCTAAGGGGTGCTCCTGGCATGGCTGATAATCTCGAAGGGCTCACAGAGAATTCTCCCTCACAGCTTGTCAGCCCCTAGTTGGAAAGGTCATGGGTCCTGCAGAAGCTACCAGGAAGTTCCAGCTTCTTTGGGTCAGCTGAATGAGCTCAGGTTAGCCAGGGCAGAGGAGAATAAAACCATTGCCCATGCAGAGCTTGACTGGGTGGAGGAGGAAGAGTAAGGGGGTGGCGGGAGGGGGCTCCCACCGCACAGAGGTCTTACTCGCTTGCTTGCCAGACAAAGAGCCCTCAGAAAGCTACCTTCCAACCTCCGCCACACACAGAGAGGCCTGGCCTCTTTCTGACAGCCAGCAGAGCTCCACTGACCCTACTGCTGGGAGGGGCAGAAGAGTGGCAGACAGCTGCCTGTACAGGACATGGGAGTCACTAAGCAGGGATTTGACAATGGAAGAAGAGAGGTGACCCTTCTGTTATTAGGAGTTGCTTTCCACACCCATGAAAGTCAGCCTCTGCAAAAGAGCCCTCTTGGCAGCAGGGGGTTTGGAGCTGTGGGCGTCTTTCTGCCATCAGCCCAGGTCCTGGGCTGGCCTACAATCTGCTTTCAGACGAGGTCCCCATCTGGGCTGCATTAAAAGGCACAAGTTGGTGAGTGAAGGCCTGGCCCTGCCTCCCCCAGGGTTTTTGATTTTATGACTTAAGGGGTCTTTGTGACTTTTAAAACATCACCTTTTTAGCATTTCATGTGGCCTCATTTCTAAAGCCTATATTGAATATTTTATTAGAATAAAAAAGAGACATGTCTAGCTCTGTTACAAAATGCTTTCCAAGGACCAGAAACTATGACCAATAGGACACGTACATCTCAAAAGCCCACACGAGGGAGAAGTTTGGTGGTAGAGTGCTTGCCTGGCATGTATGAGACTCAGGCAGATCCATTTCAAGCACTGCAGAAGGATTTTTAAAAGCTCAGACCTTCACTTATTCATTTAATGGTTTTGCTGCACACGCACATTTGAAGTAGTGATATAAATATTCAGGGATACAGCACAATGCCCACAAGTTAATATTAAGAGAATAGAAGAAGTTTCCAAGACAATAATTCTGATTACAGTAGAACAAGACACATTTGTCTATATATTTGCAATAAAAAAGACTGGGCGGAAATGCACCAAAACATTAATAAGTTGTTTTCTGGGTTGCAAGACCATGGGTGCTTTTGCAATTTTCTTTTGTGGGTTTTTTATTCTCCAAATTAAATTTTATACTAGCACAAGGTAGTACTTTGGAAATTATTAATTTTTTTAATTACAAAATAAACAACACATTTTAAAAAAGTAAGTCCAAAACAGCAAAGAGATACAGCATAAGCAGGGTAAGCTCACTAAGGCAGCCCTTCTCAGCAGTTCCAGTGGGATTTCAATTTAGGTCCTTTCCCTGGCCCTGGCTCTCTCTTTCCCTCTTTTTTACCCTGCCCAGCTCTTGTTCATTCCAGCTGAGGAGCACTGGTGCACCCGCACCTCCAGCCTACCTCCCTGCCCAGAGGTCCTCCCTAGCAGCAAGAGCAGATGTGATAAACCCAGTTCCACTTCCAAAGTTTGCTGTTAGTCTCACTTGTCACTCAGGACTGCCTGAGATGTCGCCTGGCTTGGAGTTCACCCTGTACAGCTGAGTGCAGGGGGTCTCTCGGGGAGCTTTGTGGGGAGCACCTTGTGACAGCGAATTAGGTTAATTCCAGTGATTTCCAAACAATGCATTTATCAGAGGTTGGCTGCATGAGACTCTCAGGGGAATTTATTCAAGCTACGGATAAACAAATTATATACAGTGCATATGTACACAGATGCAGTGTATATATATGTGTATATTCAGGTCCTGCATATACAGGGTCTGCCAAAAAATGGAAACGTCGGGAAATGAAAAACTTGTTTAAATTTTTAATACTAAATTTAGTGAGATATCATGAGATTAATACAAGTTACCTTTGGCCTCTACAATTACAAGAGGTGCTCAGAGTGGTGACCATCAGCTTCCAGACATTTACTAGTGCAGCAAACTGTGAAAACGGATACACATTTTTTGGTGGATGTATCTGAGAAAGACAGGAGAGAGAAACGCAGACATCCACCTCCCCCCCCCACACACACACAGAGGTAGAGCTGTCTGGCTTCACAGAACATCACGAACCAGTATATTTTCTTCATCTCACCTTTGAGGAAACTGAGACTGAGATCTTAAGTCCCACAGCCGGAAGTGGCAGGACACAAATTTGAACACAATCCTGCCCCTGCCCAGAGCCTCAATTATTTACCAGAGAGTCATCCTCCCTCCTGTTTTGCCGTCCAGGCAGGCTACTGTGGTGATAGTGAAATCCAAATATCTATAATTACTGGGTTCAACTTGATCTCCAGAATAACATTGACAAAATTTGTGGAAATGTTCGTAACAGCTCTCCACTTCCAGGTTCTGAGATCAGATACGGAAGTTTCAAAATACCGAAAGTTCGTTTATGTTGAACACACTGCTTAGGCTAAAAGCAGGAAGTCCAAGAAAGCCTGATCTCATGAGATTTTTCAGCCCGATTTGGATCCACATCTGCGCTTGTGGATTTTCCACTGAGTCGAACCTCAGCTGTTCTGCTGGTTTCATTGAGTGTCCCCCTCTGAGGTGCGCAGATACAAAATTCAGTCTGTTTCTATGCACTCAGACTTAGCCAGTGATGGCCAGTTGCAATGTAGTGAATGAACTGGGGCCAGGGAGAGAAAGGAACAATGGGGAATTTGGAAAATATGGAAGTTTCTTTCCGTTGGGTTAAAAAAATCCCTAACGCAAACAAACAAAAACTCTAAACAATAAGTCATCAGAATAATGGCCTCTGTTCTTGTCCCCAGGTGCAGGAAACAAGTGGAAGGGAATTGTGCCACCTACTCCTTCCTGCCACAGACCTGGTCGGACTCTGGTCAGCAGAGGGGAGGGGAAGGCTGGGGGCTTGAATCGCCAGGGTTGGGGCAGGCACCTCAGAATGCTGAGGAGAACAACTTCTGCCAATCCCACAGCTTCAGCAGCTTGGAAAGCAAGTACCTCATGCTGTAGATGGGAAAACTGAGGCCAGAAGAAGCTGCAAGATTTGTTCAGGCCGTGCATCTCGTAAACAGTAGGAGCTGGCGTAAGAACGCAAAGCCGCCTTATTGGGTGACCACTTCTTCCAGTCCCAAGAGCTGCTCTGCCTGCCTCTCATCTTTCAAATGAATTAATGGACATGATACAGTTTTTAAATGACAAAATGTAAAGTGTTGGCTTACTTTATATTCTGTCACTTGTATTATATTCCTACATGTTGCAGTGTGCTGTGCTGTCTTTGAGTCTCTCATCACTCCAATCGAAGAGCTTTCTGGGGATGACGATATGTATGAGGCTTCCCTGCCAGGCCCATCCCCTCTCCTTCCCCAGCACCATGGGAGAGATCTGCATAGGAACATCTGGAGGACTTCTGCATAAAAACGTGCACAGTGCATGGTGGATTGGGCTTTGCTACTGATGAACCAGAAGCCTCCTTTTGAAGTGCAATTTTGAATCAGCCACACCCAACTGAAACCGGCCAAGAGAGGTAGCAGACCGCATCCTAGGGCCCTGTCCTCGGTTTGGGGGGCTCAGGTGCATGTGGGGTACTGCTTGCCCTGTCAAGCTGTTCAGACCGAGTGCAAAAGGGACACAGCTCAATGTGTTTAGCAGCTGCTTCCCTTGAGTCAGTGATTCAACATCTTTGTCCCTCGTTTCCTCATCAGAAAATGGTAAATGCAATGTACATCTTGTAGGTTGGCAAAAGGATAAAAGAAGGTGTTCATAAACTATCCAGTGTGCACATGAACCTGGCTCTTACTGTCTTCTCCTGCAGCCCATTCTGCTGTGTGGTTCGAACCCTGGAGACCTAAATTTAAATGCCCTGGAAGCCCTCTCTCTGAGCTCAGAAGAACTTCCAGAAGCTAGAAGAATAAATATTCATATTTTTCTGTCTGATATTTTGGAGGGATTTCTTGCACCTGGAGTCATTATGTAAATGTCACCTTACAGCATCATCGCCCTGATCTGCTTTTCCATTAGAATCCTTCTGGAAACCTCCTCTCTCCTTTCATAAATGCCAGGATGTGTCCTCAACCACAGTGCAGGTGTGCATTCCTCCTAGGGTACTCTGGTTTGGGTGCACTTGGAGCAGGGGTGAGGAGGGTAATCTCACCCATCCTTCGAAGCTGAAGTGGGAGGAAACAGGGCCTTTCATGTGGCAGGTTCGGGCTTTCTCTGCGGAGCAGTTTGTTCCCCGGAAGCCAAGCCAGCGGGGAGAGGCAGAAGCCACCACTCACTGCTGCTTCCTCCCCACCTTGGAAAATTACACAAAGTCCTGCTTTGCTTTGGCAGTTGGCTGCCAGGCAAATGCCCTCTGCCTGCTGAAGCTGTCCTGCCTCCTTAAAATGAAAAACAACAGTATGCCCATGTCACCGGGGGGCACCTACCCCATCTTCTTTCTCTTCCCTGGCCTGAAAAAGTACACGATCGTAAACAAGTCATTAGATTCGAGATCCTGCCCAATTTAGACTCTTTGTCTCTGTTCTCTCCAGAGTAAACTCGTAGTCACACCCACCCAAACCCAGCAAAGCCCAGAAGGAATGCAGGGCCTTGTGGCAGCCCAACCACAACTGACCCCAAGATGCCCAGCTCTCTTGGGCTGGCAGAACAAACAGCAAAGCTCAGAGCACACTGTCCTCTCAGGATGGTGGGTTCAATTCCCCCACCCAGCTTTTATTTTTGGATATGCCTCCCCAAACTCTCAAAAGTCAAAAATCTACCTCCTTTGAAGTCTGGCAAGAAAACCCCCAAGATCAGCTTCTCTTTATTCCTGTACTTCCTGCGCAAGCAGGATTCTAGAAAACAGAGGTTGGAGAAAATGAAAGTCAATGCCAAATACTAACCAGACAGAAGAATGACTGCTTTTCCCCATGGTCCCCACCCCCAGCTCTGGCATTATGGGCTGGGGAAGTGGGCCCCTCTCCTGCAGTTGAAGATCTGTTTATTTTGCACTCCATAAAGGGAAACCAGGCCCTTTTTCTGACATTTTGGCTTGGAGGGGGTGGGGAGAGAAGGAGGTCCCGAATTTAAACTCAAAACCAGATCAACTTCTTTAAATCTCCTGGTGCTTTTGCTATGATTTCTAAATGGGCCACATTGTATGAATCAGGCTTTTTATTCTCCCAAGCAATGTGCCTCCATTTCTAACAGTCTGGCTCCTAACCTCTATGAATGCCACGAACTAAAATGACCCTTTACTGACTTCCAACCACACAAACACTCCTCCGATGAAATTAGGGGCAGACACACTCACAAGCCCCCGGGGGGCTCTCTCCAACACCACTGTGCCACCAGCCAAGGTCTGCCTCTCCTCCCACCAACAGGAAGATCTTTGCCTATGTCCCAACCTTTGCTCCCCTCAGTGCATGGTGGCTTCCTTTAAACAATAAAACAGAGAATTTCCTTTGTCCTGGAAATGTGCCACTTGTCATCCATGTTATCCTTATCAGCAGGCCACAGTGCAGCAAGGGGAGGCCCCCATGTGTGCAGGATGCAGGGGGTATCATTGCAAAAAAACTTTTTCTCCACATTTTTCCTGTGCCTTGAATTCAAAGCATGACCTTTACGAATGGAATTCAATCAGGTCATCTCTCAGATGCCCCAGTGGGGAAATAAATGCGGCACAAGCAAAGCCTATTGTTCCTATCACATGAAGGTAGAAATGGTACTGTGTTTCTCTCTAGACCATGCAACAAAATGAAGTGGGATGGAGAACAGACGAGGGACTAAAAGACCCTTAAAAACTGTTTAAGATCTTGTTAATAAAACATAGCCCAGATCCTAGTTCTCACCAATGTCACAGACTTTTCAACTTCAGTCCTTCACTGTAGCTTCTGCTGTTTTTCATGTAAATCATTTTCTACTTGGAGAGGTCTGAAAATAGACCTCCCCCTTAAACAACAGGAGAGCAACACTGTTAAGAAAAAGAATGAAAGCATGTGGAAATACCAGAAAGCCAAAAGAATTGCAAGATAAACTCCTAATGATGACACTTCTGTATTCCAGGATGGGAATAATTAATTTTACTGTGTGTTTTAGTCGCTGAGCAGCCTGGAGCTCTTCTTCTGAAAAGTTCAAATTATTTTACATATGTCATGACTAAAGTCTTTGGTATCAGACAGATCTTGCTCCTAGTAGCTGCAGATCTTCTTGGCAAGTCACATGAGTTCTGTTTACCTCTGGTCTTCTCACCGAGAAAGTGGGTATAAAACTAGATGAATTCCATGGAGCTGGGACTGGAATGAAGTTCTAAAATGCCTGGAAGCGTTCAGCACCGCACTGGACTTCTCAGTAACAACTTAACAGACATCCTTGTCATCACCTTTATTATCCTTAGGGTTACTGATCCCTTCTGTCAAAGTTGCTTTAAAGTAATAATGAGGTAAAGGATGCAGAAATTCCAGAAAATATCTTAAAGCCCATCCCAGTTTTTAACTTGCTAGAGTCTTAGATCAGAGAATTTCCTCTGAAATTCTAACAAACACCAGATAGAGATAGGCTGCCTGTTCAGTGGGTGGTGTGTTTTGTTTTGTTTTGCAATCTTGAAAAAATGCTTTTACTGACATCTTTATAGCAATGTCATCTCGAAGTAAAATTATCTTGGGCAGAATCTCCCTGATCTGCAGTTGAGGAAACTGAAGGCTGAGGAGACCCAGGCCCTTGCTCAGGTGAGGTAACAGCTCACATCAAAGCAAGTGAATGCCAGTGCCTCATGCTGCCTCACATTGCCAGTGAGTTCTATTAAACTGAAATCAGACTGGGACTTCCAGAGATGAATGTCAGCTTTCCAGAATGGCCTTGCCTTTGAAATGTCTGGATGCACCACATATTAAGAGAGTATTACTGGCTACTGTAGGTATTCCCTCTGTGCCCTCAGTTTCCATAGTGTCATCAGGGTCGTAGTCCTTTCACAGTATTCCTCATAACATCTCTATCTGCTTTTATGGAAAAAGAGAGTGGCTAAGAAAATGGCCAGGTAGTGCTCAGAAGGTCCACGGTTGGAATAACTAAGCTTCTGCTGCCTCATTTGGCAAGGCCACAGAGTGGCCACATAGGAAAGCAGCCTTGATACTCATTCACTCACTGCAGAGACCTGGCAAAGGCCACTTCTCGCTCATTCTTATCATTCGGGTTCAACCCGAATGTCACTTCCTTAGGGAAGCCTTTGACCTCGGAGACTAGGTTAGGTCCCCATGTTAGACTCTCTGAGACACCCAGACTTCCCCTTTCACAGAACTCTTAGGACTGAATACCTGCACACACGCTTGACTATAACTTCTGTCAGAGTAGGAGCCACATCTATGGCTTTTACTGCTGTCTCCTAACAACTGGCACATGGAAACTGCTCAGGTAAATATATGTCAGGTGCCGAGGATGCAAAGAGAAGCAAAGAGCGACTCTGTCCTCAAGGGGCACAATGCAAAAATTATAAACCAACACTCAGATCCCAAAAGCAAGATGGTGGCGACACTGAATCCCTTGCCCACAGCATTCTATACACAATTTTCCCCCTGCACAAGGTATAATGTGAAAAAGAACCAAGGTGAAATACTTCAAGCTGAAGAAAGACTTTGCAGAAAATGCATGAGCTGCAGAATGATAAACTTGTAATAAACTCCAGGCACAGTCAGGATGAGGTGATTAAAAATGCTAATTGGGCATTCACTGAGTCTTGCAGGCAGATTTGTATTCAGGACACAGTGGTTCATCATCCCTAAAAGTGCTCCTCATAGAACTTTGCCTCAGTTTTTAAGGAATCTGTCAATCTCAGTTCTAATCAACTCAAACTACAAGTTCATATCACAGATTTAGTGATGGACACAGGACTGACCTTCACAATGACTGAGACTTTCAAGTCTAAAGCCATGATAAGTCTGCTCACTGCAGAAATCTTAGTGATAAGGACTGATCTCCCCAGGACAAGGACAGAGGTATTTATCCCTCATGGTAATCCTAAAGCCACAATTGGCACAGCAAGTTACATATTTCCATTATTCGTGGATCAGGGGATGAAGGCAACAGATAAATTGCTCCATGTCTTGAAATACCAAGGATATAGAAGTAAGACATGGTGGGACACACCTGTAATCTTTGTACTTTTGCAGGCTGAGGCAGGAGCACTACAAGTTTGACTCCAGACTTTGGGCAACTTAGTGAGAGCTTACCTGAAAACAAAAAATTTTAAAATTGTGCTGGGATGCATTCAGTGCTAAAGTCCTGAGTTCAATTCTCAGTACAAAAAAAAAATAATGTAAAGTTTCGGGAAAGCAGTAAAAATCTGGGGAACATTCATGGTAAGGAGTCTAGGTTTCTAATACAAGCAATCTGGCTAGTTATTTGCAGAAATTAAGTTGCTTTGTTCACTTTTTTACACTTCAGTAGAAATTTCCTTATAAAAGAGTTACAGATATCTGGGAACTAGGGAAGTAAACCATCTGCTCATTGTACAGAGTCTGGAGCCCTATGCAGTAGGAAATCATATTTTTATGGTGGCATAAAACATAAAGCATTAGAGCTGAAAATGACCTTAAACAGAACTCAGTACAGTGCCAAAACTTTACAAATGAGGAGAATGAAGTCACCAGGCTGCATTGGGCTTCTTCTTGGCCAAAGTTATTTTCTCATGAAAAAGTGTATAACAAAAATTCTTATCCTTTTTTTTTTTTTTGATAAATACAGTATACATTCTATCATGACTTGTGAATATTGCTGATAAATTCCAAAAGCCCCTATTTTGTTGAAGGAAAATAAATGATTGTATTTGTAAAGGTCAGCTTCAAATTGGTTACAAAGCCAGGTGACTCAATGGCAAGCCTTAGCTCCAGCCTCTGGCCAGCTTGGGCAGTAACTTGGCAATGCTGAGCCTTCACTGTTATTTTGCTCTGCATTAATGTTAGTCTTCAGAGTATGTGGAAGTGTTAGCCTGCACGTGAACAACAAGCGAAGTGTTGACTCAGACAAAAACTGTCCACATAAGTAGACCCTTCTGACTCACTTCACGTTTAAGGCAGTATTTTGGACCTGAATTATGTAGACTTACTTGCTCTAACCAATATGGTAGCTACTAGCCATATAAGGCTGTTTAATTTCGGGATAAATTCAATTCTGTTCAAACCTTATTTCTTTTTTGTGCTAGCCACATTTCAAATTCTCTATTGGTACTTGCATAGCTAGGCTGATGGCTGTTTCACTGAACAGTACAGAATAGTCCATTTCCATCTTTGCAGAAACTTCTGTTGGACAACCCTTTGGCAACTCTTAATCTACCTTTCCTCACCTGTAAGATAGGGTAAGAATGTTGAGAAGCACTGATGAAGTTCTCCAAATCTTTTCTTTTATAAACCGTCTAAGAGCCATATCTCTTGTGAAGCTTCCTATAGAAGAATACTTTCAAAACATTTGCCTGACCCTTCTGTAGCCCAAGAAAATGTTTTTGCTCCCTTCTACCCAAATCTAATTGAAAACTAGAAATTTAGAGTCACTTGAAAGGATTAGAAAAGTGATGCAGTAACTATTTCTGGATCTGTAAATGTTCAGGCAAGACGTAGGGCACAATAAAGATGGTAGGACAATGCATTCGTCCAAAATTTTATGCAATTCAACCTTGTGAAAACAGACATCACAGCAAAACAAATACATTTTCTGGGAAGCTACCTTGGCTTCCATTGTATGAGGTCTTTATAATTTGAAAGATACATTTGAGATGCACTTTTATCTTCAGTTTACAGCTTTGGTGTAAGAAAATACAAGATGCTCTTTTGAAATAGCATCCAGGTCTTGGTGATTTTTCGTTTCATGGAATAAAATACTGTCGGGCTGATACTGTTAGATTTTGGCCCCTAAGAACTTAAAGATTCAGTGTCTAAGGAGCTCAGCGTCAGCTCTACAGACTTTCCTTTTGGTACTGGAAAATTGAATGCAGACCCTTTACACTGTGTTACATCCCCACCCTTTTAAATTTTTTATTATTATTTTGAGACAGGGTCTTGCTAAGTCACTAAGTTGCCCAGGTTGGATTCAAACTTACCATTCTCTTGTCTCAACTTTCCAGAGTTCTGGAATTGCATGTATGTGTCTCTACGTCTGGCTCAGACTTTGAAATTCCAATTCTGTAAGCCTGGAGTAAAATCTTAATACACAATTCGACCAGCTCTGACAAAATATTTAAGGAAAAGTTCTTAATCTCAATCTTAAGTGTCTGGATAACACTTAAAACGTAAAGACCCAACTGCATTTTCCTTCCTTCATCTTTCCATCCTTCAGCTGCTTTAGTTTGGGCAGAACACAAGCAAATGTCTTCTTTTTTCACTTCACTTCTGGTCACATAATCATATTTGGTGTCTTCATTTATCCCCAAAAGCTAAAATACTGGTGATGCAAGATGAAAATAAAGATGGAGGTTGTCTTGTCTGGACTCATTAAGTGACAGCTGTCATTTCTCCCAGCATATACACTAAGGGGCAAGGTAAGTTGCTTCTTTTGCTCCAGTGTTTCTTCACTTGCCCTTTAATCAGTCAAACCTATTGGTAGCATCAACGCGTAAGACAGACCATCACAACCAAACAAATTCACACCCATCTCTTGAGGGAGTCAACTTTAATGTCCCTTCCAGTTAGAAAACTCTTCTTTCAAGAACTGGATAGTAAAGCAACAAATGGAGAAGGGCTGAAGTGTTAGCTCTCCCTTGAACTGACAAACTTCAGACCTGGCCCTATATTCTCTTCATCTATTTCACAAGGACATTAGGGTAAGAGGAGAAGAGGTGAGTGAGCGGAGGGAGCCAGCGAGTATCTGGCCTGCTATAAGAGAAATTTGAGGATGAGAAGTGTAAAAAAAAAAAATAATGTGTTTTGTAGTTCAGGATGTTTTTGATTCTACAAAGAAAAACAGAAACCTGAAAGCAAACCAAAAAAATTTAAACTTAATTTAAAATTTAAAAGGGGCTGGGTGACATAGGTTGGACAGAATCTGTTTCTCTGATTTTTTGTTTGCTATAAGTTTTATTATCAGCAGCACAAGCCTGGAATTCCTGAAGCCACACTCATATCCTGCCATCATTTTTGACTTTTTACGTAAAACCCCCCATCAATTGGAATGGAAGTTTCAGGACTGTAACAATGGCCGGATATGAGGCAGGGAAAGGAGAAATGTGGGATGCTAGGTCTGTACTGATGGACTGGCAGGGACAGGGTCTGAGTGGGTGCAGAGGTATGAGTAAGTAGCTTATTGACAAATTTACCAGAGATACGTTGTCTTTGGGAATCTTACAGACAGAAGATAAACCAACCCAACAAATTCAATTTAAGTAACATGAGAAAAATAACCAAGGTGATGATAACTAGCATTTGTAAAGCATTTAGCAATTACGAAGTACTTTTACTTCCATCTGTCTTTTGAAGCTAGTTAGTAATTAGTGAGACAGAAAACTCACTATTACTTATTACTATCTTTGCTTTACAGATAGAGATTAAGGAAGTTAGTATCTGGTCCAAAATCACACAGCTAAAGAAAAGAAAGTGAAGTTGAACCAAGATTTTCAAACTTCAAACTGCACGTAGGTTTTGTAGAATCATTTTCTGTCATCATCTCAATAATGTAGAAAAACAATCCAGCAACTCCCTGACAGTTTCACTAAGATTCTCTGTCACCTTTCTCAGAGAAGAACAAAGCATTTCATACTACAGCACACTGTACACACAAAATTACATTTTGTAACTTTGGCTAATTGAATATTGTTACCCAGCTCCTGACACTAAAGAGAGACGGGTGGGTCCTCACTCTTTTGTGAAAGGTGCAAATAAGGTTTGGAACCTGAAGCATTGCATGTTTTATAAATGGCAAAGAGACTTTTGTGATGAGCTATCCAGGTGTTAGTCAAACTGTATTAATTGATGAATGCTTTTCTTCAAGAAAATCAGTAATTTCAGCTCAGTGTTCCAGATTTCTACCAAATCCTTGGGAGAAGAGATTGTTACTAGGCTTGATCCTTTTGAGTGGATGGAGAATTTAAGGTTAGAAAGGGAGAGTAGGTAAGATGCCCCAAGCCAGTGTAAGGCTAGACCAGGCACAGAACTTGAATGACTCAGATCTGGGCCTCATCCAGACAGAAGGGAGTGGAAAGCGGCATTAGAATCTAGAACACACTAACCCACCGTGTACCTTCTCTGATGAGACTGACACTCAGCTGAGCATGAGTGGATGCCAGCTGGCTGCAAGAAGAGGGGCTCATGTTCCTCTGAACATGCCTCTCTCTTCCAGAAGATCTGAGTTCAGAGACTCCACTGCTCGTCAATGCCGGGCTCCCACCTGCGGTGACATCCTTACTTCCCATGGCTCCCCTACACTGAGATATTTTTCCTGTTTTCTCTTCCTCCTGTTTAAGTGTGCTTGTGTTCTGCGTACTAGTGAAACACCCCTTCTGTTTCCAATTATTTATAACAATTAAGCATGCAAATGTCTGAACATTTACTGAACTTCAGTGGATGCTTAGGAGGAAAGATGAACCAACGAGAATTGCAATCATCAAAGAGCTTGTACACAACTAGTATTTTGAGCCATTAATTAAAATGAATCAGAAGCATGGCACGTGAAGTATCTCATGAAATACACACTGAGTTTTAAACTTTTCAAAGAGGATGCTCTGGGTCATACCCAGTCTATCTGGATGGGAAGAAAATGAATTCCAATGAGGTATAAGCCAAGCCCCAACTGCCTGTTCCTGGTTCAGCCACAAGACTTTCTGGGGGCAAGATCAGGGAAGGCGGGTAATTCCTTTACCACACTGCAGGCCCAGTGCTGTAAAGAGATCCACAGATCTCCAAAAGGAAGAATTTTAAAGCTCAGAGCAGCAAAAATACATGACTGGATACCTTCCTCACAGCACCCTGGAATAACTTTCTGTGTGCCCATTTCTTAAAGTGACATTTCCAGAAAAGTCAGCCAGTCTTTCTCCCTGCCCTTTCTAGAAAAATGCAGAAAGCACAGGTGTACCTTCTAAATCCCTGACTTCTAGGAAAGCCCTATGTTGCACTAAGGACCCTATTTATGTATTTTTATTTTTGCAATGCTGGGCTTCAAAACCCAGAGCCTGACACATATTAAGTGAGGACTCAGTCACTGAGCTCTACCCCGAGGCCCTAAAGACCTAGTTTGAGTAAGAGTACTTGTATCCTTTCACCCAGCATGCTTTGATGGAGAAAGGCAAGGTCTCATCAGTCTGGTCTCTACAGACCCTGCTATCAGCGCTTGGGGATACCAGTGGCATCCGAGATGAGACAATGCATGATCTTGGCTCTGAGAAGCCTGGTTGATGGCACACACAGCTACAGGGCTGGTGGACAATGACAGCATGCCTGGGTACAGTCATTCTGTCCCCTTCTCCTCGGCATGGTCAAAGCAGGTGATGTGAGGTTGAGTATCCCAGACCCACCCTCACTTGCTATTCGTGCCAGATTGTTTCTGAGTTATCTTTCTCTTCAGGAATACCTTTGAACCCATTTTCTTTAAAGATGATAGCATGGGGACTGAGTTAGGGGAAATTAGTATGAATTAACTATGGTCAGTCTTCTTAGAGATGACTCTTGTCACTGTGTGCAGTTCAGTTTCAATTTTTTTCCACCCAACATCAAAGATCCCTACAAAGAGAAAAATCTACTTGGGTGGCTACAGGATTGCTTAGCTGCCTCAAGGGTCCCTGTGGAAACTGTACTCTTCAGTTTCCCAGGTATAGTGTGATAATAGCCAGGAAACAGGACTGATACACAGACAAAGCTTTAACCTGTGGGTTCAATGGGCCTTGGTTTTCATGCTCTGGAAAATGATTTGTGATGTGTTGTTTAGAAGAGCCTGAATCCTTGAGGTCAGCTCCTATTGTCTCTTGCCCCATTCTCATCTTTGGATACACTGTAACTTAAAGCCTCACTTATCTTTTCTGCGTGATGGGGGGAAGGCACCACAGCTTGGATGTTTGGGATAGTTGCTTTGGAAGATGTAACAAGCATACGAACAGCTCTGTTAATAGTGCTCCCTTGCTATCCTGGGTCATTCCTGAAGCTGTTTCAGCAGCAATACATACAGCAGATCATGGGGCCAAGTGGCATGGGGCAATGTGGGGTACTCCAGGCAAAAGAAGAAAGCAACAGCTCATTCTAATTGCTGGAGTTTCTTTTTCAAATGACTTTGATGATCCTTTGGAAACACTTTGAAGCTTCCTTTCCTCTGTGCATGTTTCTACGGTAAGAATGCCAAACACAGACAAGTTGAAGTCTTTAAATAACATTATTTTTTGCTGACCTGCTATGCTGAATTTTAAGAAAAGTTAAAGTCTATATAGAAAGGTATTCCTCGTCACTGTTTTGGGTGGATGTGTGCATAGGGTGGAAGTGCTTTTCCTTCCCAAATGAGCTCAAACCACGACCGGGATGAGTTCAAGTGGCTCATCAGCTCCTGATAATTGCACATGGGCTTCATCACTGCACTGCAGAGAATGCTGTAAAAAATGCAAAGGCACACTTAGCCCTCCCTATGCGCTGAGAATGAAAAATTTAAAATAATAGGTCCTTCAGTGCTAAATTATGTTTGCTCCCAAGGATCCTTGGAGTTATGGTTTTCTTTGTTCTGCCAAAGGAAAAAGGAAATATATCAGGAAGCTGGGCCAGTCCACAGGAAGTCTCACTTGGGCTGATAAAAGGGACTGATGTGAGGTGGCTTTGGATGCAGTTATAAGTCAATCAGCCTTGAAATAACAAGAAATACTATTCAGGAGAAACTGGAGCCTGAAGTCGGCCTTGCTCCATAGTTTCCTTTTAACCTTGCCCAACATTCTCCTCTTTGTGTTTCTTACAACCTCTCAAATTTGTGATTTAAAAAATTATGTATTGGTTCATGAGTATATGAGTGAAAGAGAATTTTAAAAAGAGCAAGAGTTGGAAGAAGAGATAAAAGATAGAAAAGGAGGGAGAAATGGGGGAAAAGGATAAAATGAAAGCAAAGTTTTGTGAATGAGGAGGGGAAGAGGGGTTGAAAAGAGGGGAGGGGAATGGAAAAAAAAAAGAACTAAGCTACATCATGTACAGGTACAAATTCCCTGTGGTGATTGTGATCATTATGTATGTCTAAATTGTACCACTGAACTAAGTTATCAAAAAGCAAAAAGCAAAAAACAAAAAACAAAAAACAACAACAAAAAAAAAAAAAAAAAAAAAAAAAAAAAAAAAAAAAAAAAAAAAAAAAAAAAAAAAAAAGAAGGAAAGAAAGAAAGAAAAGGTAGGGAGATAGAAGAGGAGGCACTTCCAGGGCAAAGAACATGCTGTTCTCTATTGGTTACAGAACTTATTTTTAACCAAGTCTTTAGCTCATTATGGTCAAACAGAACACCCAGTTTCACGGTCTCTCGCCTGCTCACCAGTGCTGCTAACAAAGCCAGCACAGGTCTCTCACCTGGACATGCAGGGGTTAGGCCTTCTGGAGTGGGTGGAAGGATATCGAGCAGTGGAGGGACATTGATCAATTTAATGAATCTGATCAGTGTAGCCTGTCACTAAAAGACAAAAAAACAAAAACAAAGCAAAACAAAATAAAACAAAATGAACAACAACAACGACAACAAAACAATGCCCTCATTAGATGGGCTTATCTTGGAGTCCGAAACTATATGCAAGTGTATGTGTCAACTGATGATATAGAATAGTGGCAAAGCTTTATGGACTTTGGAGGTAGACAGGAATGGTCTCAAATTATTGCTTTCTCACTTTCTGCCTGACTGTACGACCTCGGGTAAGTTAGCCAACCTTTCAAAAATGGAAATAATACATTCATCACAGTGTTGCTCCAAGGGTCAAGTATGAGTATGTCTTAAGGGTTAGAGCCGATACTAGAGACAAAAGCCAGAAAAATAACTTGTTCTTTTTCTTCTGGTGACTTGTGATTCCTTAGTTCTGTTCCCTCTTAGATGGAAAGTGAGTGAGTATTAGGTGCATGAGTATTAGGTTCGTAGGTGAGTATTAGAGGGTAAAAAGGGCTTAGCTGGGAACATGGGCCCCATGCACATGGTGCGTGATACAGTTTCAAACTGAATTGGGGCCTTTTGGGGTGAGTGTGTTTGCCCATAGCACGGCACCACTTCCTGTTTTAAGAAGAAGAAAAAAAGCCTCCCAGAAAACTCATTAAGAGACTCAACATTCTTCTCGGACATCAAATAAATCCTCAGAATATTGTTTTTTAAAGAGTTAAGTGTAGATGAATCAAAACCAGACAAATTCAATTTCCCTTCAATTAAACAGGATTAAAAAAAAAGTCCAGGGACCAAATGCCTTTTGGTTTTTAAACGAGACCAAATTTTGGAAAAGAGTGTAAGACCCCAGAGCAGAATTGAGCCCTATCTCAGTTTGCATTAACGTGAAGGAAAGGGGTGGCCCAGCGCCAGTGTCACTCGGCAGTACAGTCAGCTCCCAGAAATGCACAAAGCACCTCCTAGGAGCCCAGGGTTCAGCTGGCCACGAAGGCCACATTAGGAAACTTAGCCCAAAGAGCACAGGGGAAGAGCCCAAGCATCTGCGAGAGGCTTGGTTATTCAAAATACAAAATAAAATACAGCAGCACAGAGTCTATCCAGGGCAGAGTGATACGAACATGAGAGAAGAAAAGAAATTTTGAAATCATACCTCCATTTCATACACAAGAAAACCTTTGACAGGAAAACTTTCACATGAGTGGTAAGGAAGTGAGGGACTTGCCTAAGTTCCCATAGTTAGTTTGAGGTAGAGCTGGGGTTAGAAATCAAGTGTCAAATCCTCCTTTAGACTATTCGTTCCCATAGTCACTGAAAAATGGGATTCCAAAGTCACTGAAATCAATACATTTGGGATACAATGATCTTCACAAGTCTGTTTCTAATTGCCCTTCTGTATTTTTCACATCCTTAATTTTAAGTATAAAAGTAAAGTACCCCAATGCTTAAAGACAATGTACTCCACAAATTTACGGTGTCAAAAGTAATAATCTCTACTCCCATGCCCTGCAGCAGATGCTATTAATTATTTCTCACATATCTTTCTAGAAATTGTCTGGACATTATCATCAATAGGTAGTTTTAATTTTTTTTTTTTTTTTTTTTTTTTTGCGGCACCGGGGATTGAACTCACAACCTTGCACCTGCCAGACAGGCACTTAAGCCATTGAGACAAACTCCTGGCCCTTTTAATTTTTTTTTTAACCTAAGTGGGATCACATATTTTGGAACTTGCTTTTTTTTCCATGTAGTAATATGACTTGAAATGTTTATAAATCAGTGTACAGTTTATGGTAATTGATCTTACCCCATTTATGAATCTTGCCTAATTTGTTTATCTAGTCCTATTAATGGACACTTAGAATGTTTCTAGTTTTTGCCATTACAAATAATGCTATAGGGGCCAGGGATATAGCTCAGTGACACAGCACCTGCCTGGCAATTACAAGGTCCTGAGGTCAATTCCCAGTATCAAATAATAATAATAATAATAATGCTACAGCAAATATCCTGCACATACATTTTTGATATCTGAATGAACCTATCTGTAAGGCAAATTTTTAGAATTGGAATTACAATATTATCAACTATGTATAAATTTTAACTTCTCAAATAGATGATGCCTTCTGGAAAGACTATACTATGTTATAGTCCCACGAAAGGGTAAGACAGATACATCTCACCCTACTCTTTCTAACATTCCTAAGATGTTTTAATTTTTGCCATCCTCCAAGGTCACAAGCATTGGAATTTCATTATTTTCACTTGAGTATCTATCAAAGACTCAAGATTCTTTTCACTCATTGATTGTTCACTTGTATTTCTTTTCTATCACTGTCCATTTATAGCTGTTTTGCCTATTTTCTATCAAGTGATTCTTTTCCTACTGATTTGTAAGTGGACTTTGTATAAGACATTCTTTGTCTTAAGTGTAAGTAATAAACTGAGACATATCATGTACAGGTACAAATTCCCTATGATGAATGTGATCATTATGCATATCTAAATTGTACTAGTAAATTTAATTATACACACACACACACACACACACACACACACACATATATGTAATAGTCCTTTGCAGTTTTTCATTTAGCTTTTCACTGATGGCATTTTTCTCCCTGGTAGTATAAAAATAGTGGAACTGAAGATGAGAAAGGAAGACTAGGAAGTATGAAGCCCTAGCTCCCAAAAATGTCCCTGCAAGGCACTAATATCAGCAAAACTTAGAGAGCAATGGAGGCTATAAGCTGATTGTCCCCTCTACAATGTTATTATAATAATAAAGCCACAAGTAAAGATTCCCCCAATCAGTATCACTTCTTTTGAAATCATTGATAGGCACATTTAAAATAAGAAGGCAGAAAAACTTCTCTTTCTAGATGTCTGAAAAAACAGTAGAGAATCTTGTTCTTGTCCATTCACATGGCTGCTCTGTTGAGGACTGAGTCTGGTGGTACTATTCAACTTTTGGGTAAATGACTAAATGAATGAATATGAGTTAAATGATAAATGTCTAAAGATAAAATGACTCCAGACATGAATTTCAATCTAACCATATGTCTTTATATAAATGATAACAGTATTAAATCATAGACAACTTATGAGTAATTTTATAATATTAACCTGTTTGTTTTCACATTTTAGTTGCATGAGTAGAATTGCAAAATTGTTCACTTTCAGACTTCTCCTCCCAACACACACACAAATCAATGGGTTTCCACATATTTAGAACTAACAATTCTGCTACTGGAATGTCAGATTCCAGTAGACATGTGAAACCATACTTGTCTAGAAATTCAAGGTTAAAGCTCCCTTGGCACCTGTAATTCTGGCCTCATACATGTCTGCAATGAGATATGACACAAAGTCTTTCATTGCCTTGGACACATATTACTGACTGTGTAAATGGGCCTGCTCTTGGGCCAGCACTGTAGTATTCAAGTCTGCTTTCTCCTTGAGGTGGTTTGAAAAACTACACCCTGGGATTTTGATCATAAACTAAATGGCAGACTCATTGTTCCCCAAAGATTACAAATATCCTAAATTCTGCAGCATTTTGGTTCATCTTTGTAGGTATGAATGATTTTAAAGCTGATCTGGATTATCTGACAATATACCTTCGCCCTCAATTCTGACCCTGCTTGGAAAGACGATGACAGCAATGAGAATCTACAACTTTGGTTGTTGGGTGAAATGTCAGTATTTCTAACTGAAGCGGTGGACACAACCAACCCAAGAGAGAATGTCAGACCTGTCCAAATTTCCATAGAAATTTGACTTGAGTTTTAGGGAAAGAATCTTCCCTTTTGTAATTAATATCTGCTGACTTGTTCTCAAAAGGAACTAAAGTCATAGCCCAACACAGATGACTCAATTGAACAGATAGTTTGTGGTGAGATTCCTTAAACATGGGGAAGGAAGACATATTTATTTAAAGAGATAAAAAGATAATCACATTTTTATAAGATCTGGTGAAACAGCATTTCTTTTCTCTCTTCCAAAGCCACATATAATAAGCAGATGTTTTTAAGGACAAACAATACATTTCTGGCTGCCTGAACCTATCAATAGTTGTCTAATCCTGATGGTTACTCACTTCTCATGTGGCTTCTGAAAAGCGATAGAGTCAGTCCCCTCTCCCTTTTCTAAGGGACAAGATGACAGCAGGGAGGGCTTAGTTCATGAAGGATTTATGTAACTCTGTAGACCATCCTTTAATTCAGAAAATTTGCATTCTTCCCCTTTGTATATTTTCTAAGACCCAAATTCTCTGCTATGATATTGAAGGTTTTCCATAACCTAGTTTCATCTCAGTTTTCCACCTTCACTCTTTCCTACATGCACTACCTGAATTATTCTATCCTCCTAGAAAGCCCGTGTAAGCCCTATACAGACCTCAAGGCCAGCTCCAGACCCACCTATGTCAGGAAGCAGTGTACCGGTATGCATAGGAGCAAGTATTCTGCAATCTGGAATGCTGAATTTAAAATCAAGGATGGCCACCCAGCTATGTTATCCTGGGCAAGTTGCCTCAGCCCTGGGAACTTTCATTTCTTCCATAGAAAGTGGAGATGTGAAGATATGACCTCTGCAGGGCTATGGTAAGGATGAGAAGAAAAGTGCATGCCAGAAGGTTTGTAAAAGTAGGAAATGACAGAAGTAACTACTCTCAGGAGGTGTTTCTCTGGTTCAAATTGCTCTTCCCTTCCTCAGTGCTATCATAACACCTGCTGTGCTCTGCTGGCCCACACCAGCTTAACCTCTGGCCAGGCAGCAGATCTTTCACACCAGCACCCCCTCTTCACAGCACTTATCACCTAGTTCAAGCCCCAAAGAACAGTCAACCTGATGCATTCATATGGTTGCTCAGTTTCTGATGCCCATGAGACTGAGGTTATAGATTCCCATCAGCGCAACTCACGATGCACAGAAGAAGTCGTTCCATAGATCAGAATTTTGAAATACTGCCAATTTTCAAAGATATCATCCCTGAAGGTGATAGTGTGGGAGTAGGTTGATGACTTCATCCATTGGCTTTGGGGAAACTCCAAGTGCACAGGCCCATCAGGTCCATAGCAGAATTGTAATACTCAAAGAGTGACATCAACATCACTTAGTAATACCATCTCCTGATGAACTGGTACCTAAGCAGATGAACACTACAACTATGAAATCACGATAGCAACAGAAAATTAAACAGGATGTAGCCTGCAGAGAAAAAGACACCTGCGCAGTTTTGAAAAAATGTTATTAGGACTGGATGAAGGTTTTAAGAAGTTGTATTCAAGTGTGTGTGTGCATGTGCGTGTGTGTATGTATATGTAAACTAGCCAATGTCCTTTACTCAATTTATTACAAAGGCATAGGCAAGAGATGAGTTAGAAATACTGCTTTAAGTGCAGTCTTAAAAAACAAAACATTATTCAATACCTGTATTTTGTAGCTGATTGTCTAAACAAAAGAAAATAGTGCATTTCCCATTCTAATTCAGGATACTTGGTCCCTAATCTAAAAAACCTATACATTAAACTTCAGATTTAGAGATTTTAATTTGGGAATAATTTGGAAAGTCTGAAGTAGAATAAAAATCCTGCCTGGTCACTCGTCAATATTTCAATGTAAACATTTTCCCAACTTTTTCTTCTGTGTGCAACTCTGCACTTGTATTAGACTAATAGTACAATTCTAGAAAAACAAGCTTTGTTTAAATCACCACTTTTTAAAACCAATGTCAATTTAACTAGTTAATCCTAAACAGTGGGAAACATTAACATTCTAAATCTTATTTAATATGGTTGTTATTCAAGACCTATTTATTGTACTCAGGATAATGGATCCATAAGACATATTTGAATACATTATATTTAAATAGCCAAATATTCAGTTATAATGAGTTGGAATAGGAATTTAGCCTATTTGACCTCAGTCAGGAGAAGGGCCTATTGGTAATTTAAGTAAAATACTGTATTTTTGGTTGTTTCCTGGTAACAGAAATATTGTTTACTTTGCCTACAGTAGAAGCAAAATAATGCATTTTAGAAAAGTTGTATAAAAGTCTTATCTGAAAATTTTGAAATTTTTAAAGTATGGAAATAATTCAAGATGGTAATATTTCATTTTTCATAAAATGAAGTATCATTAGCTCCAAGTGCAAGATTCTTCATGATTTCTCTTTCAAAGGTTTCTGTCTCTGTCTCTCTCTCTCTCTCTCTCTCTCTCTCTCTCTCTCACACACACACACACACACACACACACACACACACTCATCTGTCTCCAGGATTCTGTAATTCAAAATAATGTAACATGTAACAAAATCAAATGTTACCTTTGAGGTGCAGTAGAAGGATCATTGCCTTACATGTTGAAAGACCTGAATTCTCTTTCTTCTTCTTTAAGCAACTAACTGTATGGTTATGGATGTTCCATTTAACCCCAGACCTCAGTTTCCCCACACATAAAACAAGAAAGTCCTGTTAAATGCTCCCTCAAATTCTAAAGTTGCCAACTTACGAACTTGAATTTAGACAGTAATGGAAGTAGAAAAGAGCTTTTTAGTAAAACTTATTTGCACATAAAACAGGACTAATTATCGATAATCATCTTTGGGGAGCAATATGCACAGCCATGGGGACAGGTAAACCAACAGAGTCTATCTTACCCGTAGTTCACATGAATCTAGGTTAAAGGGTGGTGGGAGGGGAGGGGAGAGGAGGGAAGGCAGCATCCCCTCCTGAGGACAAAAAGTCAAATTTTCTCACATGGTTTTTTCTTCCCATACGTCTGCCTGAAAATTTCCTGCCCTGCCAGCAATAACCACCCTCCAGGGCCTGTCTAGTATGTTGACTTCTTTGACTTGCAAAGCCTAGCAGTAACCCAAACCTTTGTTTTCCATTCATTATTTTCCCTTCATTTATCAGTCGTATGGTGTATTTTCAGAGGTAAAAGATGACACTGGGTAATCTCTCTGCTCAGTTGTGACTGTTAGAAAACACTCTCCCTGGCCATCCTACCTGATACGGCTCCAGCATTTTCTGTGCCTAATCTGCTCTACTGTTCTTCAGAAGATATATCACAACCAGACATAAATCTCTTTTCTTTCTGTATGTGCCCACCACCTCCAGTACAGAGTACATTTCCCAAGAGTGTTGATCACTATTTTATCCTCCATGCATAAAGCAGAGCCTTGGTACATAAGAGACATACCATAAATATTTGTTGAATGAATGAAATGTACACTATGATAAATCCAAAACTGTTATACAACATTCTGACCAACAGATTCCACAAGCCCTAATCCAAAGGAGAAGTTAAGCTCATACGATACAGCTAAAGGCACCCAACTTTATTTCATCCTTACTGTGTCTTGGGGCAAGGAGGCACTTTGGCCTTATTTTGTAAATGAGAAAACTGAGACTCGAAAAGCTAGTGCCTTGCCATAAAGCACACAGCAGTAAAGGAGTAAAGCTGAGAAGGAAACCAGGTTTTCTGACTGTAGGTCAACTCTTCCTTTTCCTATTTCCCAGTTTGGTTCACCATGTCTCCCTCTTTCAATTCTCCATCTTTGACAGCACCATATGCATTTGGACTTTCATCAGTGAAAACAGTTGGATTCAACTGAAACCTACGTAGAACTAAGATGCAGTTTTTGAAACCAGGCCATTTCTTGAAGCAGCAAGCAGTATCACATGCTTCTCAACACTGATAATATCGCTGTGGGGAACGGGAGTGGAGTGGAGTGTTGTTTCATCACGAAGGTTAACTTGTCTGTGGAAAAGAGACTAACAAACTTCGAAGCTCCAAATGTGATGTTCAGGGCCTGAACAAGATGAGACGAGAACATAATACCAAAGGACTTACAATAAGACCAATGTGATAGTGAATTTATAATTCCTTAGAGCCTTACTAGTTACATACACAATAAGGGGTTTCTGTGAAGAAATCCAGAGTTTCCTGGCATCCTGGATCAAACACCTTCTGAGTATTGAGCCCCACAGGCATTCTGAGATAGAGCCATGCCTTATATTAAAGGAAAAGAGATGGAAGTATGTAAAATCATACCCCAGAATCACTCAAAGCAGATTTTTCTAGACTGTTCATACTGGGAATATGCACATGCTCAACTTGTGCACAGAAATTAGATCTGGGCTATAGTGTTTTCAGACCTGTTGTAGTATAGCGTAGGATTTAGTGCATAATAGGTGTGCGTTCTAGTACATGAGCTTAATATTCTAGGCAGAGAAAAGATTGAATACTGTTTTAGAGGTAACTCAGTCTCACTGTTTTGTTTTTCCAAAGATTATGAAGCTCAAAGAGGTTTAATGGGTTGTGCGTTCTCACAGCAAGACCAGAAGCTGGTTGGCCTTTCTCCCAGTTCGCTGTCTTTTCCAAGTACAGTACTAAACCACTGTGGGAGTGGGGTCTGGGAACCCCGAGATCCAAAGGTCATACATGAACAGGAACCTGTGGCTTCTGCAGCACTGAAACATCACAGTATATGCTAAGGACGCATCTTGCAGAACCTAGGGGAATAAAGATGACTTGAAAAGCCACTACTCTGTGGATGGCTCTATAGAGCCAGGTGACCTAGATGAGAGACAAGGTTGCTCATGGCTAAGGTTTGGAGGGGTGCAGGGGCTCTCACCAGCTGCCCTGAGAGACCTTCATTCGCATCTGTGGGTGAAGCACCAGGGTCCTGGTCGGAGGGTCTTCTCACTGCCTGCCATGCTGATCCCTAAGTGTGTATCTAAAGAGGTTAGCACATCCTGTGTACACAGACCACAGCTTCCTCCCTCTGCTTAGGCCTGTGCTTAGAGGTCTGAGCACTGCGGAGATATTGCTTCACTTCTCCTTGGGGTGTCCGGAGAAAGACCCTGAAGCCATTTTATCACCCTTCTGGAGCAGATAGATGTTCTGGAGTAAGTGGTGAGTGTCCTGGTGAAGGGGAGTTTTCGGGAAGAGAGCATCTCGTTACTGAGCCCAGAGAAGCAGCAGTGGCATTCACACAGCGACAGGAAGCAGAGAAACAGGCATAAAATGGCCCAGTGACCCCACTCACAGCTCTCAGCAGCAGCCCTCTCTCACCCACTCACTTCAAGTCTGAGGAACCCACAGAACTCTTAAAGTCTCCTTTTAACCCATTACAATCAGTTATCTCCAGAGTCTCAAGTTCCTTCCTTTGGTGCCTTGTACCTGTCAGCATATTTCAAACTTTCAGAAACAAAACAAAACAAAACAAAAAAACCCTTAGAAAATTAAACCACGCGGACCCCACCCAGATGATAAAAATCTCTTGCATTCTCTAAACCCAACATCTTAGCCTCCTCTCACTGAGTGAGGAGCTGGTTCCTTGGCTTTTGGGGAATGGGCGGCTCTGCTGGTCCCCACCTCACCAGCCTAATGGTTTTTCCAGGCAAATTCCTGCTTGTTGGGGAAAGGCAGCCTTGAAGCTAACTCCTGGTCCCATTCATTCCCTAGGTCCTCTCAGGCCAGTCACGTTAGGGGGTGTCCCTCCTTTCTGTTCCTGGCTCCACTTCCCCCTTTCGGAGGGACCGGGCAGCCAACTCTTCAGAACTCCGATACGGAACCCAGACCCTCACCGTCCCTCAGGGCTGCACTTTGCAACCTAAACCCAGGCGTGGCGGCGCTGACGGGGCGGGATTGGCGAGGCGGGCGTCGGGGACGGCTCCGAACCGCCGCCGCCAGGGGCCGGCTTTGCGGGGCGCGGGACCCCCTCGGAGAAGGCAGCTCCGAGGAGCCGGAGCGCGGAGGTTCTGGGCGCGGGGTGCAGGCAGCTGCGGCGGCCGAGGCTCTCCGAGGCCCGCCCGGGAGCCAGAGAACCGGCCAGAGAGCAGCCGGAGGGAAGGGAAACCGGCCTCGCTGACATGTAAACAGGGATTTCCATCTGGAAGTGCTGCGCAGACAGACCCGCAGACACACTCCCGCGCGCCCCCACCAGCCTGCAGCTGAGCCGCAGACGCCCCGGGCCCAGCAGGCTGGGACCCCCACCCCCGCCGCTCTCGGCCTCCGGCGAGAGAAAGCCGGCGGCCAGAGGAGTGCCCAGCGCCGGGCCCGGGCGCCCAGGGCCGGTGGAGAGGGCGTCGCGGAGCTCTCTTCCCGCGGACTGCGATCCGCAACCGGGACCCCGGGCTCCCTACAGCCCGCTCCCGCAGCCCGGCCCGAACCGACGCGTGGTGGAAGGGACTCGGCCTCCACTTTGGCACCAGGGGTGCGGGGGAGATCGCCCTCGGCGGGGAGCCCGGCCTGCCTCCCCGAAAGAGGGACCAGCCTCCGGAGCGCTGGAGGAGACGGCGCGAAGCGAAGCGGGGCGAGGAAGGAAAGCAGTGCGGCCACGTCTTCCGGGACCCCGCGCCCGGCCTCCCGCCCCGGGCCGGCCCCCGCCCCGCGCCCGTCGCCCCGCGGCTTACCTTAATAGTCCCGTCCATTTGGCCGAGTCTGCAGGCGAGCCCCCCAATATTCCACACATTGACCCGGTTACAGCCTGACCTCGCAGCCCCTTCAGATCAGCCGGGCGCGGCCTCCCCGGCGCCCTGGGCCCTCCCGAGTGCCCCCTGCGAGCGCCCTGCCCTCGCTCCCCTGTGCACGTTTGTTGTTGTAGCGGAGCGAAAAAGAGACAGTTAACCGGATGAAACTTTTTTCAGCTAATTTTGGGAAGTGACTTCACTTTGCGAGTGGGGAGGAAGTCCTATCTCTCTCTCTCTCTCTCTCTCTCTCTCTCTCTCTCTCTCTCTCTCTCTCTCGTCTCGCGCTCTCCTCTCTCTTCTCTCTCCTCGGCTCTGCCTCGTCTTCCCTCCCCCCACGCCCCCTCTTCCTCCTCGCCGCTCCTGCTTTTCGCATCACACACTATATAAATATACGCGGGGATGCCCAGACGCACGCATGCACTGCGCACACAGGATACTCGCTCCTGGGAGATAAGAACTCGCCGGGAACAATGCCGGGGTCCACGCCCAGCGTCCGCGCCCGGATCCCCGCAGTCCGCAGCTCCCCATCCCCTTCCCCAAAAACCCAAAGCCTCTGGCCGCCTTTTCCTTTTCCCGGGGCCGTTGGCGGAAGGTGGCCCTCCTGACTCACTCACTTTCCGTTTCTTCCCACAGATACGCTCATTAATGCTTTTTCCAGCCGGAGTCTAAGTTTTTGGGGATGGGAGGACGACGGGAGAGCTGACTAGGGCTGGGATAACCTGGCGCCTGCTACCGGGGAAGATCCGGACGCAGATCGCGGCAAACCAACCATTAAAAAGTGCATCGAGTGGAAATTTTGCCACTTGGGCCCTCTGCTACGGAGACCGACGGACTCGCGGATCTGCCGTCCCACGCACGACGCGGACTCGGGGTTCTCGCTGGCTGACCTGCTGCGCCGTCGGGGGAGCGACTCGACTCCGGGCGCATTGTTAGGAGAGGGGCGCCCTCCAGGCAGCGCGCCTCCACTCTAGGCTCCCTGCACTCGCGAAAGGCGGGGACCAGCAGCAACCTAGGTTCCCGGGGTTAAACCCTCGCGCCTACCTGACCCGATGGCCCCACCCTCGACTCCCAGGCCAGAGTCTCCTTCCAGTCCTACCCAGGGCCCCCTGGAACTGACCCTATGGCAAACTGTTCTATCCGCTCTGGTCAGCAGGTCCCCGGAGCGCAGTCTGCAACGCGCGACACAGAGCCACACTTCTCCGGCGGTGAGGCCTGGGGCTCTGGCTCCGGGCGGCGTCCCACCCAGCCGTGGGGCCGGCCCCCGGCCACTTCGCGGGCGCGGCTCAGCCTGAGCCCTCGGTCCCCTACTGGGCAGCCGCGCACTCTGGTTAGGGCAGCACCAGCGGTCCGCGCGTTTTCGGCCTGGCCTGAGTCCCTTCTTTCTCCCCGACCTCCAAATCATGTTACCTTCCTTGTCCACGCTCTGCAGACCACGCTTGCTTGGGACTTTCTCACTTTTATTTAAGAGTCCTCCCGGGGAAAGAGGAGGAAAAAAATCCAGAGGCGATCCGAATGAATTGGAGAGAAAAAAATGTTCAAAAGGGTGTCCACAGCAGCGAAAAAGGTGACTTATTAATTCTTTATTTCTTCAGGAGCAATCGAGCTTGAGAGCTCGCTCTCCTCCCACCCTCCCTCCCCCTCCCCCTCTCGAAATTAGTCTCATCAATTCAGCTCCAATTTTGGGTTCCAATACAGACACGGGTCTGAACGTGACCAGACCAGGAGTGGCGGGTGCAGCCTGCCAGCAATTGAGACTCGGGTGTGCGCGTGGGGGGTGGGGTGGGGTGGGGGCTGACCCCCCTCCTGTCTGCTTCTCAATCCAGGGGTCTGCTCCGGGGCTCCCCTGGGACCGCCACATCTGGTTACCGCTAGCGGGGTCAGTCCCCCCCTTTGCCTGAGGCCACCAGTTCTGGAGTTCAATTAAAAGAAATCAGGCTTAACCCTTTCCTCCCCGCAGCCCCGGCAGCTCACCCTGCCGCTCTTCTGTTCAGCGTTTCCACATGCTTTCCAGAGAGGAAAGAGGTTAAAGGGAAAGGAAGAATGAATTACATCCTTTCAAACCCCAAATTGTTTCCTTTTCAGCCCAGACTCTACCGACCTTCAAACGACAACAGGGCTTGATTCAGGAGGGTGTGGGGAGACCACTTCCCACCAGGACCTCACCAGAAACTCAGAACCCCAGCCACACTGCTCTTCTTTCAGCCTGAAAGGACTCCAGCTCCATCACTAAGAGGCCCCCTTCCTGATGCTGGGCAATCACAGAAGCTGGTTTAATGGCCACCCCACACACAGTGCACCCCCCACCCCCAACACACACAGAGGGTACTCCCCCCAGTCTGTTAGAAGGTACTCAGTGGCAAACCCGATCCATAGGTCTCTCTTTCCAACTCCTAGCATATGGCGGTCATCTTTGCTGTACTGATCAGTAGTCACCTGGATATCCCTAGTACCCCCAACTCCATTTATAGCACTGCTTGCCTCTCCCATTAGAAGTGCTCAGTATGAAAGATTAAAATAAAGACTGGCCCTTTTGTCTGAGCTGTGGAACTCCATAGTACATGCTGTTTCACCCTGTAAAACCAAAGCTACAGTGATTTTGTGCTTTTGGAGCTGGAGCTGGCATAGGCATTGCTGTACGGATGGATGACAGAGGCATCATGGCCTTTGTGACTCACTGATTGGCACTAGACCATTACTGCCCATTCACTAGGGTCTGTACTCAGAAAGAAGACTCCCCCTACATACACACACACACACACACACACACACACACACACACACATCCAGTTCTCATTGGAGCTAGAAGAGAATACCAGATTCCTCCCATTCTGAGTTGGCTGCTGCTGGGCAAGTTCACCCTGCTTATGTAACTCTGGGTTTGATGCTCCACTCTATTGCCACTGCTGCTTTTTTAAATCCCGAAGTGAGGGGAAACCCTAACCAAACACAACAGTAAACAAGTCTGCCCTGTTTAATGTGGTTACCACCAGACATCTGGAAAGATGGTTTGATCCTGGCAGCTCACATTGTTTTCACGAGCAGCCGGAGAGAATATTTTGAATGTTTGCATTGAGACAAATTGATAGAGAGCCTGTGGTGAGGCCCGCTACAAATGAAAACTATTTTGTGTGTGGGGAGTGTGCTTTGTGTGGGGGTGGGGGTGGGCTTTCCCTACCCTCTCTCCTCCCCCCCTTCCCATCCTCTTCTTTCCTCTCCCACTGCCACTCTGTTCCTTTCCCAGCCTCGCTGTGGCATGGTTGCTCCTGCCCACACACTCGTTCTGGGTTCACCAGGGACTGGCTGGCCTCATGCTTTCCCAGACTGGGCAGGGGTGGTGGCCAGGACCTGGTATGGGTACCACTGGCACCCATTTCCACCAGTCCATTCCTGGCTTTCAAGTCAGGGGATGCTCACAGCCAACGAAGACAGGCCAAGCATTTTTTTTGAAGCTATCAATTGGAGAAAAATGATTCCTCCACAACAAAACAGCCCACCTCCCATTTCTAAGTCCACTAGAGAACAGTGCCTATGTGGGCGAATATTCAGGAAATATTTATATTTGAGCATTTTTATTAAAACTTTCGTGAGGCGATTTGCCTCGCACCATCCGCACTTGACAATATTTTCAAAGATGCGGAAGTCTGGCTTCCCCGGGGAGGGGAGCAGAGGGGCGAAATGTGTCTTGGCTCGCTCAATGTCAGCCCTTTTGACCCGGTCAAGACTTTCCAGACGGAGGCTTCCCGGGCTCCTTCGGTCCCTGCCTGCCTGCATTGGGGGTGAGAGCATGCGGCAACTGGAGTTGGGTCTCTGGGGTGCTTCCGGACCTGGGGACCTCCTCAGCTGAAGCTTCGCAAGATGCCGGGCCTGGCAGAGCCACTCGGGCGGATCCTTCTTCCACCACCCGGCTGGTCCAGCTTGGCCAGCCCCAGCGGGTATCCGAGCTGGCAGAGGGGGCGGGGAGGAGGAGGAGGGCGGGCCAGCGCTAAAACTCCAGACTGCACAACTGCAGCTTCAAGTGTCTGGCCTCTCGCTCGAGGCCATAATTAATTTGAGATTTATTTTTATTGGAGAACTCCAGTCTCGTCTGACCTTAGCCAAACAAGGCAGCTCGAGCCGGCCCTGGATGCGCTTGAATGCCGGAGAGTATTTCTGCAGGAAAGCTCTGCAGGCGAGCCTGCTTTGAATTTGTTTCTCAGACTTCATCTACTCACAGATTGAAGGAAGATTTAGAGCCTCTGCTTGCCCTGCCCGCTCCCCACGCTCCTTCTAGCCTTAGCTCAGAGCGGGTTCAAAACGCTACGTGGGAGGCCTGGGAGGGGGAGGGTCTCTGCGCCCCGAGCTCCAGGCGCTAGCCTAAGGCAGAGTCCCCAGACCACGCGGCGTCAATGAAGAAACCTCCGGGGAGTCCGGGGTGACCAGAGAGCACAGGCTGACCAGAGGTGGAGACCAGCCAGGTGTCTGGACCTTCACCCAGGGGCGGTGCCGAGAAGGTGGTGGAGGGAAGGAGGGAGGAACTGGGCTTCTCCAGTCTCCACCAGTCCCCTCCTCCCAGTCGCCCCAAACAGTATCCACGCCAAATTCAAACCAGTGCTTTTGAAACGCAGCTTCAGGACCTGCCCACCAGACAGGCTTCTGGTCTTAATGGCTGTGAATATTTGGGAGCAAGCAGTCTGGGAGTAGGCACAAAGAGCGTCTTCCCCAAAATGCAGCCTGGATTGAATGTAGGAGGCAAAAGAAGGGAAGAGGAGGCAGCAGGAGCTCTCAAGGGCTGCTCAACTCCCCAGCAAGGAGCAAGTGTTTTGAAGTCCCAGCACCAAGCAAGTACAGGTCAAGTTTTCTGCTCTGGGCCTCTTGGTACTGTCCCCTCCTCTGCCTCATCCCCCAGTGATCACTGAGTAGATCATTTTGGTGGCTGGTGGGGTGCTTGGGCTCTCTGGGTTAGAATTGTAGCTCTGCACTCAGTAGGTGTGTGGCCTTGAACAAATTCCTTAACCTCCCTGTGCCTCCATCTTTTCATTTGTACAAGGACTCAAAGGGATAGTGTAATAATGAACTGTCTTGAGCTTGCCAGGCAGTCAGCATGACTTTGTCTGGATTATCTGTGTCACGGCTTTGTCCCTTACAAGCTCTGTCACCGTCATGTAACCTCAGGACTTCCGTGTTCCTCATCTGCAAAATAGACTACTACTACCGTTAGGCTGCTGACTAGTATTGTAGATGAGTTAATACAAATACCATGTGTAGCACAGGGCTGGTGGGGGGGGCCCTCTGAGATGTGGCAGTGTCACCACTGTTTGGCAGCTACTGTTGCTCCCTGAGAGTCCTGAAGAGTCCCCTTCCTCCTCACTTTTCCCCTTGCCCTGTCCAGCCTCCTTCCCGCCGGAAATGCTTCCCCTGCACACCCTGAGTGCCAGGCCAGGCCACTCAGAGCCAGCTCTCCACCGGGGAAACACCCCATGTGGTGGGGCTGTCCGCTCAGTGCCCCGCTGGATTCCTGGCTCCTGGGGTCTGGTGCCTGCGCCCATGGTGTTTGTCAACAACGAAAGGGTCAGATACCCGACTGGGAATGGCGGGCTGGGCCGTGGCAGCCTAGGACTGTTTGTGCCCCTCTGGCAAATGGTCTGCGGAGGGAGCCTGAGGAACAGACCCAAGATTGTCCCGGCCAAGCAGACCTTTCGCCGTCATCAATGCACCCCTTTGTGCAACAATACAAACTTTGTGGCTGCTGAAAAATCCATTTTTCCCCTTGAAAAGAACTCCTGCGGCGAGCGGCTTCCCTGGCAGCCCACAGCCCCCGAACTGCCCCACCCCCGCGCTTGTCCACTGCGAGGACCTGGGCCAGGGCCCAGTTTGCTATCTCCCTGCCCCTCAGCCTGAGCTGGCCTCTCAGGGGTCATCATCCCTGCGATTCTGGGTCCCGGGGTCCCCTTGAGAGGGAAGACAGGCTGCAGCTCTGAGCGTCTGCAGAGTGCTCCTCGGGCTAGGCTGCCTGGCCGGTGCTGGCCGGAGTGGGTGAGGCGCAGCACACCTACAACACCTCGCAAAACCAGACATCATCAGCCCATGCATGCTTTACACTAACTGTAGAGCACGCGCTTGAATTACATCTACTGGGAGCCATCCTTTAGCTCCTCGGCTGCTAGTTACTGATAGGTGGGTTCACTCGGTTGTTATTCATTCATCCATCCATTCCTCCGTACATCCATTGGGTCACTCCCTTCAACCTTTCTGGACCAACCCTCCAACATCTGGCTCCTCTGAACTGGCCACAGTTTCCTTAGGGCCTCAAGTGCAAAGGGAAAAGATGTTGTCATGTGTCAAATTTCAGTTTAGACACATGCGAGGAGGACTGGAACGATTGACCTGGTACTACTTGGACAAGACTTGGAAGTCCCACACAGTTTTCTGGAGGGAGTAGGGGTGTGAAGGCTCTGAGGCTGGACTTCAAGATGGGGCGGGGTGGGGCCCTGCAGAGGGCCTGTGTCTGGGTCTCTTTGCAGCACCCAAAGGAGTTCGTCCTTCTAAGCGGCTCAGATAGCCCCAGACTTTGGCTCATTAGACGGGGGGAGGCGAGGGGTCGTGACTGCGCCACCGTGCGAGGACCCTGCAGCTGTCCCTGCCCAGGGCTGGGCGCCCGGAGCGCACCCTCAGCCGGCCCCGCCCCGCCCCGCCCCGCCCCGCCCCGCCCGCCCCGCCCGCCCGGCCGCGTGCTTTCATTAAACGTGTAACCCAGATGTCCCAGCCTCGGTTTGTTTACATTCTTGGGAACCGTTGTGGGAAGGGGTAGGGAAGAAGCCCTTCGATGTGCTGTCAAATATAGCGATCTGCTCCTCGGAGGGGCCGGCAAGGCTAAGGAAGCGTAAGCTTGAGGGCCGAGAGGGTGTGGGACGCGTTGTGCCCGCACATTTGGATGCTACCAAGACGCACACCCCTTCCCCCAGGGGAACACACGCACACACATTTGCATACACGCGCGCGCGCGCACATACGCACCTGCACACAAACACTCACTTGAAACAAGCATCCACCCTGCACGCAATGAGTCGGCGGCACGCAGGTGCTCAAAGCGCGCCACCCCTAGGGCCGGACACCAGTGCGCATCTCTTTACAGCTGTGCTAGGCTCGCCTGCTTTTAGCGTCCCAAACCAAAAGCTTTTAGCTTTTGTGCCAGGGGTGTTATTCCTGAACCTAGGATTCCCAAAGAAGTTCCTCCTTCTTTGTCTCCCAGCGTTTTCTTTTCCCGAGGAAAGGAGAGGACCCGGGGCCCAAGAGTGAAAGTAAAGCTGCCAGGTGGGGTGGCGCATCCCTGTAATCTCAGCACTCACTCAGGCTGAGGTAGGAGGGTCTCGGTGAGTTCCAGGCCAGCCTGGGCTACAAAGTGAGTTGAAGGCAGCCTGAACTACGTAGTGAGACCCTGTCTCAAAAAAAAAAAAAAAAAGGGGGGTGGGGGAGTGAGGGTGGAGGAGGGTTCATTACCTGTTTAAAGACGCTGTCATGTCTTACCTTGACGTAAGACGATGTGTCTGGCACCCTTTGAAACATTCTGCGTTGCTGCGAAAGGATTAGGAAGGTCCAGAAACCAACCTATGTGGGAGAAACTTTGGTCACCCCAGGGTGGAGCAAGAGAGAGACTGTGGGGTGGTGGGTGACAGTGAAGAAGGCAGGCAAACACAGACTCTTCTGCTGACGTGGAAGAAGGCTCAGTTTTGCGGGGCAGTGAGAGGGAGAGTCTGGTTGGGCACACTCCCCTGCCTCTGCCTGGGGGATCTGGACAGGCACTGTAATTGCTGATGCCAGCTCACATCAGTGAGTCTCTTTCCTCCAGCCCCTTGCCATCAGAGACTACCAGACTCCTTCAGGGCTGGGGCCTTGGGACAGAGAAGGGGAGGCAGCCCTGACAGAGGTAATGAGAGTTCCCTTCCTGTAGCCAGAGCCTTTCCCCACCCCAACTCACAGAGCTACCAGGGCTTGGGCCTCAAGGGGCACAGTGCCTCTGCCCTTCCACTCCACCAGGTCAGTTGCCTTACTCTTCCATTCTGTCGGTTGAATCTGCCAGGAAGGAGGTCTGGCCCCAAGTTCCCCCAGGTCTGTGAAAGACCCTTTCCCAGGGATTAACCTGCCTCCCTCAGAAAGAAAACGGGTTGGTAGACTGAGACAGTGATGAGAAACATTAGGTTATCATTTTAGTGGCAGAGAAGGTGATGTCCTAGGTCTGAATATTTGGGCTGGAGGGAGCAAAAGCCACCTTCAGGTGCCAGGTGCCTCTGTGTGAGCAGGCTCTCCCCGGTCACAGCCCAGCCTGGCTGCTGTCCCTCTCTTCTTTCCTCTCTTCTCTTAAACCATCTCTAACGTGGCAGCGCGCAGCTTCTCTGGCAGCCAATGTGTTTCTGATAAAGCACTTTTCTCCCCACTAACAAATTCCAGCTTTTTTGGCTTCTGAAGCCACAACAGACACATGAGTTCAGGGACAAGGTACGTTTTTCTGGGTCATGGATTCCCTTTGCTGCTTCCGGGGCCCCCAGGTGCCTTTTCTCCAGAGTCACCCCATTTTCTTTCAAAGCAAGGATACTGCTTTCAAAAAACAAAAAAGAAAGAGGAAAAAAAATCTAAGAAGGAATGAGAGAAAGAAGCCCAGGAAAGCCCTGTCTTTTTCGACTGCAACCAAAGCAATCATGCAGGCTGAAAGAGGGACCACATCCTGCCTGGCCTGTGGAGGAACACAAAAATGTGCACTCACCTTCGACACCTTTTCTGCTAAGCTGGCAGGAGTGGAACTTGGGCAGTTCCAGGATGTTCCAGTTGTCCTGTGATTTGTCTGTGCCCAGGGCTCTGGCAGTAAGGAATTAAACCTGCCAACTGCCCGCAGTGCTAATTTGCCTTTCTTTCCACACGCAGACCAGCACCAGCTGCCTCAGCTCCGGCACATCCTGGGGGAGCTGCAGGAACCACTGGAGTTTGTGCTGCACACAGTCTGCCTCTTCGTGGCGCCCACTCCAGGTCCCACTCCCTCTTCCTCTCTCTTTTCTCCTTTTGTAATTTGATTTCCGTTTTCTTATCAATATTTCAACTGCTGTCTGATGAATTGTCCTAAAACAACAGCCACCCATCTGCCCCCAGCTGCTTTTCCCAAAACCTCTCTTTGTGACTAGGAAACTTCAAGGAACGCCCATAACCACACACACACACACACACACACACATCACGTATAGAAAGACTACAACTCTGCCAAGCCAGCAGGAGGCTTGAGACCAGGCTTTCTTTAAGCTGGTCATTTATTCTCTTGAAAGTTTCACGTTATTGCTATGCAAATCGTCATTCTTCTGAAGACATAATATCAGTGAAGTCTTTGTCCATTTTCCAAGCTCCTAAGTTTTCCTACTTAATATCACTTTTTCCCTAAGAATACAGCTCCCCCTCTTCAACATTTTCCAGGCAGCATCTATAAGAGCAAAGTAGATGGCAAATGCCCCAGAAACACCTCTATTGTGGGATTTTACTTTCTTTGTTGTTGTTGCTCGGAGTTGAACCCAGGGCCTTTGCACTGAACTACATTCCCAGCACTATTTTTATTTTTGAGATAGGATCTTTGCTAAGTTGCCCAGGCTAATCTTGAACTTGAAATTCTGTTTCCATCTCCCAGAGTGGCGGAATTGTAAAAGGCATGTGCCACCATGTCTGGCTGGGAGTTTTAATTTTAAAAACCTAAGTGTTTAAATACTCTTGCTAAGGACTCGTCAAAGGGTCTTCAAATTTGCGTTTTCTTGTGATTTGAAGAGTTGGTTACTTTATCACTTCCCTTTATGGACCCAGTTTTGAGCCGGTTTCAAATGTTGGAGTCCATGGCTTTCAGCAGGGCCACCCTCCACCCAAGGCCCGCAGTGCTGCGGGGCATCCGCCCTCTGGGTGTGCGGTGTTGTATCCCTGCACTTGGCTCACCCTCAGGGACCAGAGTCCAGAAGGGAAAGTTTCTAACTGGAGGAAAGCAGACAGAAGGGGCAGGTAAGAGCAGAGGGGGGCGTGTCCACATTGAAAAAGCAACGTGACAGCTTGTTCATCTCCAAGCTTTCTCTTCTTTCCTTCTCCAGTACTCAGATTCATGACTGCTTTGGTTCTGCACACTTTGAGAAAATTGGTTTAGTACCTGTGCCACCCTCTACCCCCAACTTTCCCCAACCAGCTCTTGAAATTTCTGACCAAAGGCAATGGCTAGGATTCCATTTCAGGAGAAAGCACACTTATCACCCAAATCTGCCCACGTGGGGGGTATGGAGACTGGGGGCAGGGTTATTCATTATTTCCTTCGCAACAATATCCTGATTTTTCTCTCCTGTCCCTCCCCCCAAAGCTCCACATATTGAAACATTTTGCTACTTAATAAGAGCAGCCCAGAGAGCTATGAGGTGAAAGGCCAGCCCTGACCATGCCTGGGCTCAGCTCTGTGCACCCAGTTGCCCCCGCCCTGTGCATTCCTGACTATTGCTTAGGAAAACAAGACAGGGGTTGGGAAGGGAGGGCGCAGGAGCACAAGAGCCAGTGCCCTAGAATTTTGTGCTTGGAATTCTTGGGGAGATGGTCTGCCCTCCTGAAGGAGTCAGCATTCTATTCCAAACTATTGCAAATAAAACAGTTGGTTTGCCATGTCAGATGATACATCCTACACAGATGTCATGCATCTTAAAGACAGTTTCTTTTTAGGAAAGTTGGAGATTTGAAAACAAGAGTTTTCACTGTACATGAGAACTAAACACATTTTCTGATACCTCGTCATCCTTGGTCTTTCCTTCCTCTCTCCTCACTTTCTTTTTCTCTCACTTTGTTCTTTCTTTCCTCCCTGCCTTCCCATTTCCTTCCTTCATTCTGTTTTTGAAGGAAGTTCTAAGGAATTACTGGGAAGGCCTGTCTTTAAATTCCAAGCTTCTCCTCCTTTGAGCTTTCATATTCTTTATGATACCTTCATCTTTAGAAATATCACTTCAATACCTGTCTCCCCCTGGTCAATTTGTAAGCTCCCTGAAGGCAGACCTTGGGATTCATTCAGTTCACAGCTGGACACCCCTCATCCACACTGACAGCAACAGGCAGGGAAGAGAAGTGAACAATAAGTTAACAGCCTTTCTCCTTTCTGACAAATGGTTAAAGAGGAAAATGCAAAACAAACAAAACAGAACCTTCACACTGATACTAAGGAACT
Organism: Dasyprocta punctata; assembly: GCA_004363535.1. Lineage (NCBI taxonomy): Eukaryota > Metazoa > Chordata > Mammalia > Rodentia > Dasyproctidae > Dasyprocta > Dasyprocta punctata. The sequence goes on from RJWM01000969.1 coordinate 149,222, forward strand.
GACTGAAGTTTTTCCTAGGTGAGGCTGACTCATTTTCTGCTTGGCAGGCAAGATTACCTGCAACCAGTTCTTCTGAGTTTGCTTCCTTTGTGCACAGATGATTTAATGGGGAAGCCTGAGATCATCCCCACTTCATTCCCACCCATGGATGGAGGTAGCCTGGGGTTTATTTTCTGTATCAAGCCCTTTCTTCACTGTGTGTGCGTGTGTATGTGCTATGTTCTACTCTTTCTGTGATTTCAGGAGCCAGAATGTTTCTCATCCCAAGAGCAAACAATAAAAATCTCAATAGTCCTGTGACTATGGATGAGCAATCAACTGAAGATGAACCTAGGGTCCCTTTCCCATGGGGTACCAGAGATGGTCATACATCTGGAAGCCTTCCCTGTGTGTGTCCACACACATGTGTGGCATGTGTGTGGGCAGGGACAGGGAGGGTTGTAAGATGGTCACTGGGAGCCCCTACAGCCCTAGGTGCCCAGTCTAGGCTCAGGGGTGGTACGGGAGTAGGCTCGGGCTGTCTCATTTTTCCAGAACCTGGGCCATTTCTTTCTCTAAGATCCAGGCCATCTTATTCTCCAGGAGGATATGGCCAACTTCTTTTGTCACCTGGAGCCTTAAATTCACAAGAAGAAAATTGCTGAAATTGGTAACAGCTGCCATGAGAAGCAAGCGAGAGAAGGAGGGGCATGGGGGAGTCATTAAAGGCAGTTTCTCCCTCCAGTGCTTTCCAAAGGGAGAACAGAGGATTGAGTTCTTATCTTGCTGTTATGCTTCTTCCCTGAGCCACAGATTTGGGATCCGGACCCTGGGTACTGAGCAATCCTAGAGTGGTGGTCAGAAGAGCAGGGAATTGGAAGTGAGGGAGCAGGGGAAGGTATCTGGGTTATCCAGGACTTCTATGATTCTGAACAAGACAATTAGAACTCAGGTTCCTCATCTGGCATATGAGGGGGCTACAATTAGATTATTCAAGATACCTTCTGGTTTAAATGTGCTGTAATTCCAGGAGGTTGCTTAGCCTGGGAAAAATGCTAAGCCATTTCAGATTTGGCTTAGCCATTTCAGACTTGGCTCTACTTCTGAAAACTGGTATAATGGGCTGGACTGTGTTCTCTGAAAATGCACACATTGAAGCCCCAACCTGCAGTATTTCATGAGGTGACTGTGTATGGAGATGGGACCTTTAAAAAGGTAAGCGAGGTAAAGGATGTCAAATGGCTAGCTCTTAAGTCAACATGAATGGTGTTCGTAAAAGAGGAGACAAGGACAGAAGCAGGTAGGAGCTCAGAAGAATGAGCAAGGGAAGATGCAAAAGACAGGCTTTTTTCCAGCTAAGGAGAGAGAGCTGGGAAGACACCAGATGTGCTGACACCTTGGTCTCCAGCTCTGTAGGGGAGTACATTTCTGTTAGTTTAGCCTCCCATCTGTAGTACTTTTTAAAAGTGGACTAAAAACTACTACAACTGGGGAATCATATTTCACCATGGATTTGGTTTTTCCAAGCATGTAAATGGATTGGCAGTGTTATGTTGACCAATTTTACTTGACTTCCAGAACCTGTTGTGATAATGAATATCAATGTATTAAGTGCCCACAATTCTTTCTTGCCAGGCATATTCTAGTCTTTGGGTTTCTTTCCACCCCAGTTAAACCCCAAAGCCAAATTAGTTTCAGCCTCTTTTGTGGGTTTTCTTTCCTTAAAGGGGAAGGAGAGAAGTTACTTCCTGCTCTTCAAACAAGCGATTTCAGATTTTAAAGAGTAACAGAGAAGTAGACACCCTCCTTATCTCTCATCATATGCGTCCTTCTGTGGCCCTGGACAGGCTGCAAGCATAGATTGGGCTCCTGGATATTTCAGGGACAGAGAAGGGTCAGGAAGTCTGGTGAGACAGATAAGTCCAGGAAATACGGGTAATGCCCAGAGTGCAGTCCATGGAAAGAGTGGTCAGACCAGGGTCCCTTTGGCTTTCAAGACCCTTCATTCACATGGTATGAAGATACCTCCTCCCTCCGCACACACATACATGCAGACACAGGACCATGTGTACAAATTCTCAGTGTAAAAGAGGATCATAGGATGGATAGCAGGAGGAACAGCATAGGGACATGCTGGAGAAAAGGATCTGGAATGCATACAGGTACAGCGGGAAGAGCCTTCCCAAGGCTGGTAGATTCACTGCTCCATGTCAATCACATGCAGTGGTTGCTAGTGAATAAAGAGATGGGGTTAGTGGGAAATAAATGACACTGTGCATTGAGGCAGAGAGGAGGTCTTCAACCAAGGATTTTATCAACTATATGCTCCTTCCTTTAACTATTTAGCAAGTGTTTTTCCCCTCAAGTTCATCTCTTTGTAGTTGTTAGTTTGCTAGTCTCTGATACCTGTTCTTGTTTAAATTTTCATAATTGTAATTAGCATGCTATGAGTCTCATCTGTGATAATTCCCTTTCAGGTTGGTGAGAAACAAAACTGAGGAATTAATCCTTTTCCAATAATTCCAGAACAAGTCCAGAGAGAATGTTGCCTTTTCTGATTGAATGGAGTAATTCAATCATCCATTCATTCATTCATCCATTTGTATGTGGCAGGTATAGAAAATGATTGTATAAGTTGAAAATAAAACAGCTCCCAAAACTTTTGGGACATGAACTACAGAAATACAAAGCATATTACTCTAGTCACCAAAGATAATGGAGCAGTGCTATCCAAAGTTATGCATTTGTTCTCCTTTCCTGACCCCAATTTTAAAGAGATTGAAGGAAAAAGAAAATAAAAAAACCCTGGAGAGCATGCATGCAAGCTGGGGCAATACCAATTATATTTAACCTATAGGTTTTGGAGATATATATATATATATATATATATATATTTATCAGGATTGGTATGAGTATATTATATATCCCTAATATCCGTACTTCAAGACATTCATTTGACCCAATACTTCTAGAAGGAAAAGATGCTATGTAAATACTTATCTGACCAAACAGTGGCCTGACGTGGCATTGTGATTATTATGGTGACCTCAACTTTGACAGACAGGGTTCAGAAGGGTCCCAGAGAGAACATGGTCACTCAGTATCACTTCAGTGCCCTGCACAGCTGCACACAAAACAATGCGTCCACTTGACACAATAAACACTGGGGACTCAGAGCCTCGAAAGCCCCTCGGAGAGAACCTGTTTTCCCTAGATAAGAGATCAAAGGTGGTGGGTGTGTTTTCATTTTCTTGGTGTATGTTTTCAAATCAGACTTTGTGAACTAAGGTGTCTCCCAGATTTTTGGCTGAAGGAAAGAGGAACATAGATTTTTATCCAAATCCTATTTTTTCCTTTTTCAAAGATCAGGCTCCCATAGATGAATGGAGGATTTGACTCTGAAATTCTCCTTACCTTGAAGTTTTTGGGAATGTGGGAATAAAACTGCAGGTTATCTCTTGGGGTGGAGCTTTTTAGGGGTTCTGCTTTACAAAAATTGACTAGAAGAAAAGGGCTGAAGTGGCAAGCACCTTGAAGAAATAATGCTCTTCTGCAGGTGTAAAAAGCCTCCTTCAACCCTCACGGCCCCATCTCATACTCTGACCAGAGGTCACCTGACCATGCTTGGTTTTAAATAGAACTAGTTCAATATGTCCTTTATCAAACCACCTCTGCCTGGTGTCTTGTCCTTTCTGAGATTCCTGTCCTTTTTAGTCAACCAAATATTGTATCTAAATGGCACCAACAGTAAAAAAGTCAGAACTAGAGGGGAAGGGACACTGTTCCTACTGAAAATTTCATGTTAGCAGAAACAGGAGTCGTTGTATGCCGTCCGTGACTTCAGTGCCTAGCTTGAGGAACCAGACACCAAAACTTCTCTGCTCGCCCCCTCCCACCCCAGGTCATTCCACTGTGCGGTCAAGGTCATGAGCCAAGCTTTCTCACATTGCTAAGGAAAGAAGGCCACATGTAGTGAAAACTCATCTGGTCGCTTGGAAGGGATTCTTGGCAAGGACTGGTAAGGGGAGATGATGACCAGTGTTTTTCAGTTGGACAGTACTTTCAATTTGGAGCCAAACTGCATGTTGGCTTGCATCTTGAGAGGAGAAACTGGCCCTGGCTGTGGGGCCCAGAACCCAGCAAGACGATAAGCACTTGCAATCTTGAATGCTTATCTCCTCCTGTATCTGGCTTACTTGCATTTATAAAGTAAATCGGGAAATCTCACCACAACAGGCTTTCCTGTGAGGAGGCTGGCATTTCCTGCCTGCCCCGTGCAGACAGGAATGGAGGGAACACACGGCTGAAACTCAGGCCCTCTCCTTTTAGCAGCCTTGCAACTGGGGTGGCAGGAAAAGTGGCAGCCACCAGGGTCAGCAATGGTGTCACTAGAGCTTTGTCAGAGCTAGTTATTTTCACACAGCTTTTTAATATGTTAATTAAAAAGACCCATATAACTGCTTGTTTGAATACACATATGCACTTGCCCATACACATATGTATTGTATGTGCACACTTAGTATACATGTGTTATATGGGAAAGCAACTAATAAGCTTGTGAAAACTGTCATTAAAATGCCCATTTTAAAATTAAGTGATATTGTAATGCTGGGAAAACAGTTATATAAATTCCATGCTTATGCATCTTAAAATACTTGTAAACAAGCAATGGTTTTGTAAAGGAAGTTTCCCTTTCCCATCTCTCACATTTTCCCTTACAGTAGATTTTATTAGAGTTTTAATGCATGTACTATTTAAAAGGTCACCATGCTAATAAAAGAGCACACTTACTATTTCTGTCAAAGAGAGATGTGAGTGTGTGTAGAAAACCTGACCATGTTCTACTGTTAAAACATAACATTGATATGATATATTTTACATAGCACTTAGAATCTATGATTCTAAGTGCTATGTAAAATATATCATATAAAAGGATATGAGAGGGATATGAAAGAAATTTGTGTTAAATTTCCAAATGAACAGAATAGCAAACTGAAATTGCTTCTTTCTTCATGGAAAAATTAATTATTTGAGTTAGTGAGGAGACACAATGATTGTTGTTATCATCTTTAAATTGATAGAAACTGGGTCTCAGAAAGAAACCCAAGTGTGAACAATCTTAAGTCATTTGTCAACTCTTGCAGAGTTGTGGAGCCAGATTGGAACTCACTTAGGTTGTTTGAATTGCAATTTTTTTTTTTTTTTTGTACTGGGAGTCGAACTCATGACCTCGTGCTTGGCTTGGCAGGCAGGTACTTATGTTACTGAGCTAAATCCCCAGCCAGGTTGTTTAACTTGTAATCATGTTTCCTTGTTGAGTTTCTATCAATAAGATCTATGACCTAGGCAAACTTTCCATCTCCTTTGGATGGTGGTGGGTGTCCATTCGCTGGGTTTCATTACTCTCTTTTCATGTTTGAAACACCCGTGTTGCCTTCAAGTTCCTTTCCTTCCATGCCAGGAGGAAGAGTTGCTGAGAGGACGCATAGCTTATGCCCGCTCCCCATCCAGCTTCCCTTTGCATCTCTGTGCACATGAGTGGAGTACTACGATCAAAACAGTGCTGGCACAGTGCTGCTCACTGAGCTCCAGACTGCGCAAACCTCACTGCTTTTTCCATTGTCCTCATTCTGTTCCGGGACCCTACATTGGAGGTGATGCCTAGATGTCCTTAGTCTCCTCAATCTGTGAAATTCTTTCTCTTTCATGAACTTGACATTTTTGGAGAGCATAGGTTAATGTCTCTCAGCATGCCACATAATGTCTTATAGGGTATTCATGCTTCTCTGCCCCTCTCTCTCTCTCTCTCTCTCTCTCTCTCTCTCTCTCTCCAGAAATGATGTACTGGGAAGAACTCAGGGTCTCACACATGCTAGGGAAGCACTCTACCACTGAGTTACACTTTCAGTCATTTTAATTTTTTATCTTTAGATAAGGTAGTGCTAAGTAGCCCATGTGGTCTCAAATTTGTGATCCTCCTGCCTCAGTCACCCAAGCAGCTATGATTACAAATATGTACCCAGCTATGAAGTTTTTCCTTGATTGAATTGTGGTCATACACTTCGAGAAAGAACACTACAGAAGTGATGTGTCTTTTGCAGGACACCATGCCAGGGGCATGTGACATTGATTTGTCTTGACACTGGTTGTATCACTTATCACTATAACAAAACACCTGAGAAAATCACCTTATAAAGAAGAAAGACACATTTAATTCATGGTTCTGGAGCTTCCATTCCAAAATCATGTTTTCCCATTGCTTTGGGCCTCTGATGAGGGTGCCAGATGGCAATAGCGTTGCTGAGGAGCAAGTGTAGAAGGAAATTTCTTGCAACATGAGCCACGAAACAGCAAGAAACAGGATGGAGTGGTTGAGTTCCCCAATTCCCTTAGAAGGCAGCACACTCTGTGAGTTAAGGACCCCCCAAATTGACAGCAATCCCAGTGATAGCACTCTGGGTACCAAGCCTTTATCACATGGACTTCTGGGGGAGCGCTATCCATATTCAGACCAAAGTGCTAGGGATACTGACCTTGATTGTTGGTCAGCCTGCTCCTGACTAGGTTCTCCATTATGAAGTTACTATTATTTCCCTTTGCAATTAACAAGACTTTGTAAAGAGATACTTTATAATTAATAAGTGTTTTTGTGAGGAGGCACTTTGAGGCTATACCAATATCTCTGTTTTTCCTTACCCTTCTTTTGCTTATTGATTTTAGCGTTCACCCTGAGCAATAATTATTGTGGTGCTTTAAAGGAGATTTCACTCATCCCTTTTATATTTATTAGTTGGAATTTTTTTTTTTTGGAAGAAAGTTGTCCCTCCTCCCTTATTCATTTTTTCAACCATCTATATAAAATTGATTCACAGATACTTGGTTCTTTGGATTGTAATGTTACAATCGTTGTCTGCTTCATTGCATACCTCAGGCTGACCATGGCCTCTTGGAGCTCTTTCAAGTGAGCTTCTGTAGCCTTTTGACATGTCCCTACCCTTTTAGGTTTTTCCTTTAGCACCTCCTTAGTTTCTGACCCCACACAATGCTCTGGGATCCTCTTGTGTTTTCCCTCCCCCAGCTCTGGAATCAACTGTTTCTTTAAGAATCCCCGGTGGCCTCTTTTAGTGGAAAATGGTATTTCCAACCCGGGATTTGGAATCAGGTGTGCTCATTGTTGTGTATGTCACTGCTTACCAGCCCTTTCAGCAGACAGCACAGAACACTGGAGGCACAGATGCTGACATGGATGCAGAAACGTCTCTGGATCTTTCTCTCTCTCTCCCTCCCTCCCTCCCTCCTTTTTTTCTTTCTGTTTGTGTCTTAGTTGGCTTGGCATGCTAACTAAACACCACAATATGGGCGGCTTATGCAACTATGCAACGGCAATTTATTTTTTATGGTTGTGGAGGCTGGGTAACCAAGATCACGGTATTGACTGGTTTAGTTTTTCCTTGAGTATTTCACCTTGGCTCACACAGGGCTGTCTTCTCACTGTGTCTTCATGTGGTCTTCCCTCTGTGCACTGCCATACCCAGCATTTCTTCCTTTACTTACGAGGACTGAGTCAGGCTGGATTATGGCCCACTGGAAAGCTCTCATTTAATCTCAGTTACCATGTTCAAGTTCCTAACTCCAAACACTCCTGACGCATTCAGATTAGAGCTTCAGGCTATATGAATTTGGGGTAGATACAAATTCTGTCCCTCTCTATTGATCAATCTGATGTGTCTATCTGGATATAAATATATGCACTCCAAATATTTTTCACCTTCTTAACAGTATCTTCCAGAGCACAATTTTTGAATTTTGGTAAGATCTAATTTATAATTGTTCTTCATTCTTAAGAATCTTGCTTTTATTGTCACATCTAGAAATATTTTACCATACCCAAGAGCACACAGATATTCTCCTGCTTTCTTCTAGAAGTTTGATAATTTTAAATTGCACCACTAAGCTCATGCGGGAAGTTCGGATAGTGGTTTATTATTTCACTATTCAGTTAATTTTGTGTACAGACATTTAAGTTCTAGCACCATTTATTGAAACAATGGTCTTTTCAGGAAGTAAAATCCAGTTTATTTTCACTTTGTTCAAAATTCAGTCAACTTTATGTGTGCATTTACTTGTGGGTTTTTTATTCTGTTCCATGGATCTGGGTATTTACGCTTTTGCCATTTCCACATGGTCTCAATTGCAGTAAATCTCAAAATCATAAGGTGAATGGTAAGCATGAGCCCTCTGACTTTCTTTCTTCCTTTCTTCCTTTCTTTATTTGCAATTTTTTTTTAGTTGTTCTGCCATCTCGGCATTGATATATAAAGTTGAGAGTCACCTTTCTGATATCGTTAAAAGCTGGCTGGGTGTGAAACCAGATTATAATGAGCCTATAGATAAAATGAAAGAGAACTGATGTCTTGACAATATTTCAGAACGCAGTAATTTGACAAATTGAGTGCATCTTTAAGGAACTTGCATGCACAAGAATGTTATTCATGATTTTCATCTGAATGTGCCATTAAATTTTGCTCAATATTGTCATTTGTGACTAGGATAAACTGTGAATATCAACATTTACCATCACAAGAATGGTTCACAACTGACAACTAAACATAAAATTCTCCTACATTTTTCAAAAAGTTAAAGTACAGTACTTTAGTCTTCAATGAGAGACCTGAACAATTGTGTGATACTGTACATACACAGAGACTTATTTGTGCTTATATTTTGGTTATGTTTATAATTTAAAACTATCTCCCTCTATTTTCCCCCTGGAAAACCCTTTTAAAAAGAAAGATCTGTAGAAGTTTGAGAATATATTAAGAGCTCAAAAGTGTGATTGACTATTAGTGCTGTCAAGAATAATTTAGTACTTACTATTAAACTAACTACAGTCAGGCAATGTGGGCTGGTGGTTAGGCTTCCAGTTTTTGGTAACCAGTTTTAGGTTTGTGGAATCACTTTGCCTGTGTGTCTCTGACCATTTACTTAGTTGTCTCAAGCCTCCGCTTATCCATCATTAAAGTATGAACAGAGAATAACAACTACCTCTAAGTGCTGTGGTAAAAATTAAATTATACTATGTTTAAAGCACTTATTACACTGGAACCTAATTAGCTATATTAATAAATAAACATTTCACTTAGTTGAAAAAATATGATTACAATAGACTGTAAAGCCTTTGGCACCTATGGTTGCCAAGGGGTACATCACCAGAAAAACGTCTCAGGAAAAAGTGCTGTGCTATTTGCATTGAAATCAGCCTACATACAAGGGATGTGTCCATGAATTGCTATTTATCAGAAAAACCGAGCGTCTATGTGATTGATTGCTGACTCACTTTTAAACAGAGCTAGGCAGTATGATAAGCTAATGGTGAATTATTTATTAATGCAAGAAAACCTTCAGTTTATGGGTCTCTCTCTCTCTCTCTGTGTCTGTCTGTCTCTGTCTCTCTCACACACACACATTGTGGTGGATTGAAAAGTTAGGAATTTCTCTTGTCCAGTTTACATGCAGTCTTCTTCTGTTACTTATAAAAGAAAACAAGCTTTTCCATTCTCATTACTCTCGTATGACTGTAGGAAGAATTGTCGCTGTAGACTCCTGACCATCATGATTTCAGGGCATCCATATCATCTCTAGCTTCCCCACATGCAGTTTCTGGTCGGGGGCTCTAGCTACAGAAAAGAATCCAGGGCCCAGTGGGCACCAAGGGCTGTCCTTCCTGTTCATTCCGTGACATGTCTGAATTGGTGAAGACTGAGGATGAAAGGGAAGCGATTTGCGTTCAGAGTTTTCCACATGGCGAGGAGCAAGGTTGGGACTATATGTCCTGACACCCAAGCCAGTGTCTGTGTGTGTGCCTTGAGCTAAGGATCAGTCCTGCTGATGGCTCTGGGCCACTGCTCATGGTGTGACGCCGGCTCCAGCTGAGGGGCTGCACAGGCTCTGAGGCTCAGGTGCAAATCTGGTGGGGGCTGTGGGCCCTGGAAGAACTCCACGCACCCTGGGTGCCCCATGGTGGGTAACTTTGCATCTCTCTTCTCCAATTCCATTTCCTGCCTCTAACCGCCACAGCTTGATCACTGAGACCCAGCCACCCGTGTCTGCTGAGGGAAACAGAGGGAAAATGGAGCCGTTGTGCTCATCTCCTCTGCTGCCACCAGGGCAGGGCTGGAGATAACTGAGCCCTGACCAGAGCCGTCACTCACTGTCACCTCGGGGCAGAGGTCCTGGAGCCTACAGGGAAACTCTTTCTACTTGTTTTTCCTTTGCATTTAGGGATGTGGAAAGGCAAAATTAATACAAAATACTATAAAATGGTACTGTTTAAGTTCTAAGGGAGGAGTCAATACATTGATTTTGAGAAATAGAGATCGCGAATGAAAGAAGATAGCATCTTAGCCCTAAGAGATGTGCTGATCAAAGAGTTTTCATGACCAGCCATTTACCTCTGGTTCTCAAACACAGGGAAGCTATGCAAGTCATTTTATCCCCCGCCTGGTCTCACTTTTCCTAATCCTTTAAGTGGGAACATGATCCACTGTGGAATAGTCCCGGTTGACAAAGATACTGAAAAGTACAACTTGGGCCCACGTGCAGAGAACCGTGCCTTAAGCCTGACTTAAAAAATTCACAAATGGCTAAAAATACTCTGTTGACACAGGCCTGTCTGCACCTTCTGATTTTTCATTTTACGTGCAAAAATTTATGTTTTTCCATTTTCTTTGGCTAGGGTTTTGTTATTTGAAGGTGAGGTGTGGGAAGTCCTTCAGAGGTTCAATGGGAGACAGGGAATCGGATGTAGTTTTTCTCTCTGGAAGGAACTTTCATCGAGATTTTAGAAAAAATGTTTAGGCTCTGTTTGCTACTGTAACTTCTAGTCCTCTGCCAAATGGCAACACAACAAAGACAGCCTCCTTTTCAAGTTTCTGGTTAATAAAACAACACAATGCAAGACAAATAAACAGAAACAGAAGGCTTGAGTTCACATAATTTAGTGTGCACATGTGTGTCACAAGGAGGGGACAGCATATCTCACTGACCACCTAAACCTAAGATGCGTCCCCTGGCCAAGATCAGAGACGCATGTGCTGGTCCACACACAAAAGAGACAGCGACCCTGAGAAAAAAATCTCACAAACATGTGGCCTATTCTCCCACCAGGCCTTCAGCTTTGGAATCTGTGCTTGGAGATTTGACTCAATGGCTGAAATTTATGCGACTGTGGCTACAGATACACTGGTCGAGTTGCTAACTCAGGGGTAGAGTAGATGTGACCAAGGAGTGGGATGGGGGTGACCCACCCTTTGGGAGAGTTAGGGCAGAAAAGAAAGCATGGGCAACTTATTTTAGCAAGGAGTTCAGCTTTCTCGGGCTCCTGCACTTTCCCCTTAGTGATATTCATACTCAGGCTTCAGCTGTGAGTGGGGTGAAAATGTAGGGGCTCTTGCTAGAAGGGAGGAAGCTGGTTGCACGCAGCGCTATGCTTCCAGTGTCTGCTTGTCCACACTTCACTGTGGGATTGGGGAGAGGCAATGGGCATGAGCAGGAGGTGTTGTGATAGCAAATCCCTCTCCCCCATCTGTGCCTTTCTCTCCTTCTCCTTTGTTCTTTGACCTGGAGCAATGCATTCTTGCCTCTGCGTTCCACTGGATTCTCTCTCTCCATCTTCTTCCAGGACACACAGAGAAATGGCTTTCATCACAGGATTGAACATAAGCTCCAGGCTCAGGAGAAACGCATTTCCTAGTAGTCACTCCTCCTAGGCATGTAGGGAAGGTTTTTCTCAGCTCTTCAACTCTGTTCTCAGGGGACATCTTCAGGCCGTTACGAGGCAGGATCTGTGGATCTGTTGCAGCTAAACACTGGAAACGAATGGTAAATTCAGTACTTGAAGAACTGCTAAAGATTTATGATGCTTCAGAGGAGAAACTTCATAAAAAGAAGACGAGCCAACTTCCCTGCAATATGTTTAAAAACAAACTGAGGGTGTAGAACTGTTTTCTGTTACATGGAGCAAATTGAACGACAGGAAAGACCACGAAGCAGTTTGTGGGATGTCTGAGGCTTCGGAATTCAACTGTGTACAATTTTCATCCCTTTGAGAATTTTATGCATTTCACAGCTCTTCCTTCAGAACCATTGTTTTTCCTGTTTCAATCAGCTTTTCCAGGATCTCTCCTGGGGTTTGTGGTTCCCTCTCCTTCCTTCCTTCCTTCCTTCCTTCCTTCCTTCCTTCCTTCCTTTCTCTCTCTCTGTCTCTGTCTCTCTCTCTCTCTCTCCTTTTTCCTTCTTTGCCACTCTCATAATTGCCTAAGGAAAGAAAATGGCCATGTCTTTAATAAGAAGTTTTAAAGTTTTAAACATTTGAAGACTTTGATAAGACCATTGCTGCTTCCTTCCTTCCTAAGACATCCGGGGCCTGGTGTGTCCTTCTTCCCCTTGCTGCCTGTCAGGTACCATGAGCTGTGGTTGCAGTGGAGGGCTAAGATTTGGCTACACAAAGCAGACCAAGTCCATCCTTTTTGAAAACCCTTGGTTCAAGGGTGGCCCTACGACTTTACCTTGTTTGAAGCAAATATCTCAGAAGTTTCTGCAAACATTCTGTCTCATTTTTAAAAAAAGTAACTATATTTCTTAATTCTATAGTTTTATTCAATATCTACCTATGCCTTGATAAGTAAGATACAAGGTATGATACAAAATATGATGAGTGTGAAAAATTTTTCAATTACAGAGAAAGACACATTCTACCTTCAAAATATTTGCTTGAAACACACTTTCGCCATTATTCTTGCCACTTTTTGAAGCAATCCTGGAAGTCCTTTTTAGTTGTGCTATCTTGACTTCCTCAATGTCCCAAATTGATTCAAAACATTTACCTTTCATGGTAATTTTGACTTTGGGGAAGAGCCAGAAGTCACATGGTGCCAGATCTTTTGAATAAGGTGGAGGAGGACACAGCAAAATGTTTTTAGGAGCCCAGATTTCCACTGGGTGACACTCAGTAGCACTGTATTTTTAAAGTTACTTATTGGTACATTTTAGATAAACATAATGATCATATTCATCATCAGAAATTTGTACCCCTAAATGATATATTTTGATTCCTCTTTTTTTCCCAGTCCCCCTCCTCCCTTCAACTCCTCTTCCCTTCCCTATTTACAAAGCTTTATTTCCATTTTATCTTTTTTTCAAAAAGCACTATTTTTTTAAAATCATGCCTTGAGAAGCCGCAAAGCTAGGGGGAGTGTTTTAAGGGTAATTAATGGTAATATGTATTTTACTGTAATAAATTTTAAATTTTTTATTTAAGCATTCACTGCATATTTCAGTCACCCACTATACACTGTAACCTTCTCACTTTCAGCCCTGGTAGTAAGTGGTCGTTCTCCCTAACTCTCTCTCTCTCTGTCTGTTCCTGCTGGTGGCAGAAACTTATGATCATAAGCCACTCTGAACAAAGATGATGCCCAAGGAAAGGCAGATTGGGAAGGGCAGCCAAATCCTGCCTGCATGTTCACAAAACTTGCCGAACTTCTGAATGTCCAGTTCCATAAACAAATATAAGCTAATAAAATTCCTCATTACTGACGCATTTGAGTCAGCTGAAATCACCCTCACTGACCAAGGGCCTTAGATACCAGTTTGGCAGAAAGTGGCCTGGTAGAAAAGAACTCCCCTGGGAAGCTGAGGTCTCGGCTAGTGCCTCAGCTGGCCAGGTGCTATGTGTGTACCTGCTCTGTACTGGGCATCCATTCCCAAGTTCAAGGGCTGTGATGATCACTACGCATGTCACAGTCAGGATCAGAGGTGTCATAGCTTTAAAACATGCTGCACAACAACATATTCCTACCATCATTTATTAGTTCTGTGTATTTATTAATCCATCCAAATGAAAATAACAATAGTTGCTAATCCTACTGAGGCACTAGTAAGTGTCAGGCCCTGTGCTGAGTGTTTAACTTCTTTAGGTTGCTTGCAGTCCTAGAAAGCATGCTATTGTACCCCCATTTTGTAGATGAAAAAAAGAGACAAATTGGTAATTTTTTTTCAGTGTTGCACAGCTGGTAAATGATGGCAATCACTAATAAATAGTTAATAAATATTTGAGGAGGACAGTTCTCCAGGCATGTGTTCATGGTACTATCTATTCCACAAAAATAGTCACTTGTCTCAAATTCTGTATTAGACCCATTTTTTTCCCCAGTGTTTTACTACTCATTCTTCACTTAACTTCCTTTTACTGCTCCCAAAGACCCTAGATTCATGCAAATGTCTCCTTATACTTAGCTACTCTACTGATTTCATAGCACCAGGAAAAGAAATAGTTTGTGCAGAAGTGGGGTTACCCTACACCTCTAAGAAGGTGTGTGTGTGTGTGTGTGTGTAGAACTAGTGTGTGTGTGTATTAATGCAAGAGGTGAGCACTTCAATTTTTTTCAAACTGTTAAGATGAATGCACTTACAGGGCTGTGTCTGAGGCAGCAGCTGCTCAGCCATCCCTTGTAACTGTGAGGGGGTCTGAGGTTTTGTATTGGAATGCTGAAGGTAGGCACAAATGCACTGTAATGAGGGGCGATTTCTTCCTCAACTGGACCGACAGTCCTCAGCCTGTGGCAGGGTTGCTCTTCATGTTGTGACTAATGCCACACTGTGTTGGTGTTAAGTGGGTAGAAATAAGCACTACTGTTCTGTGTCCTGCAGTGTACAGGACAGCACTTGACAGCAAAGAATTATCCAGTCGCAAATGTCACTAGTGCCTGGGTTGCGAAATCTTGATCTAGGCATACCCAAGAGCCAATCCTGACTCTTTTGTTTTTTTGGTGGTACTGAGAATTGAACCCAGGGCCTTCACACAGAGCAACACTCCCAACACTTTTTAGTTTTTATTTTGAGACAGGATCCTGTTAAACTGCTAAGTTACCCAGGCTTGGCTCAAACTAGTGATTCTCTTGCCTCACCTTCCTGAAAAGTGAGGATTATAAAGCAGGCATATCCAGCTTGAGCACTGCTTTCTAGCCCATCACTGTTTGAGCAGGGGTAAGTTAACCCATCATTACCTAGGAGGGTCCTGGGAGTATCCTGGAGTGTTTGTAAATTGGTGACCATGAAGGGGCTCAGCAAAGTCCTAGAGCCCAGGCATGGGTGTCTCTGTTGGAGGAGATACAGGCCTCTTGCAAAACAGAGGAGCTGGGGCTCAAGGATGCACCCCTTGAATAGAGCAGCACCCTTCAGTCCCTACAGCAGTTGCTGGGGCTTGGTGGTCTCTCTGCAGATTCCTCTCCCACCAAGTTTGTGCCTGACCTTTGGGTCCTGACAGTTCTAAGCCTGACTGTCTTTACTCCTTTACTGCCAACCCAGATTACCATCACCACTTTGCACTACCATTTTCTCCTCTTTCAACCCTCCCTCTCATCTTTGTCTTGGCATATGAATTATACCCCATTACACACTTAGAATTTCCCCTTTTGATTTCCAGGAATTAAGGTTAGAACTTTAAGAAAGAATAGACTATTTTTTCAGATTACCTATTTTTTATTAGTGCATGCTTGGAGTACAGTGTTCACATTCCTCACGTGGAGTTGGTCTATGTATGGAACACATCCTCAATTCCCTCCCTTCTCTGCTCCTCCCTCCACCTTTTGATCCCCTTCCTGTTTGAGAATGATCTTTCTCCCTACCTCTTATAATCTTCCTTTTGTTCAGTTAAAAAAGAATAGACTATTAAGAGTTCTTTCCTTTCAGTCTGCTGCTATAGGACTCAATGTTCCTTAGGTCTTGTGTGCCTCTGAATACCAAGGACCCATTCAGGATATGCAACAGATAAAGACAAAAGTCACAAAGATGAAGATCTTGTTTCACTACATCAGAGATTCTGCAAGTTTCCTCCCGCTACATTTTGGAGTTAGGATGGAGGTAGAGGTGGTAAAGGATAGTTTTATAGGTTTAGCCAGATGTTAGGGACATCTGGTGACTGGATGTTTGTTTTTAAAGTATTTCTGACTGTTGTACTCCTTGGATAGGGGTCAGGGATTGAAAGGTGGCTGCTTTGTCTACTGTAAGGTGGCTTTTGCTTTAAGGATAAAAATTAGGGCATGGGTAAGGAGAGGAGTTCTGGCCTGGTAGAATGCACTGTGCCTCCATTGCTTTATTTGAAGATGAGACTCTACCTATCTTTCATACAATAACCATGAAGACTCTTTCTGTGATACACTAAGTGCTTTTTACACAACAGGCACTGTCCTAGGTTGTTTGCGTGTGTACTCTTGTTTACATTCAGCTCTCGTGTGCTGAATCTGTAAAGCTCTGAAGACATGCTTCCAAGTGCTTCTAGAATGAATGCCATTCTTTTTCTCCATTACCAAAGTGGATATCATGCTTTAGAATTGAACATATTATCCTTACATTTAGGAGTTCTTCTGTTACCAACCCTACTGTAAGATTTTTTGTTTGTTTGCTTGCTTGGTTTCCATGGAGCGTTGATAGAAGGTCTTAAATTATCCACACCAATTTGCCCAATTTCCTTGAGATGTTGCTGGATGAATGGTATTATTTATTATTGTCTTAGTTACTTTTCTTGTTACTGAGACAAAATATGCAACATCCAATGTTAAAAGAGAAAAGATTTATTTGGCTCACAGTTTGTAAAGGTCTCAGTTCATAGTTGGTTGGGTCCGAAGCAGGGTGGCCTGGCAGAGGACAGTTCATGGCAGAGAGAAGGCAGCATGGCAACAAGCTACAAGCAACAAGCAATGACCTTCTTTCTGTCCCTTATATCTCCTCCAGGCTATCCACCGTCAGGGTGGGCAGTGCTCATCCCTAGGATGGGGAGCCTTAATCCTAGCATCTCCTAGCATCACATCATGAATCAATTCCAGCATCATCATATCCTTGACCCCAGCATCACATTCTAGAATCCAGCTGCCTCTGAAAATCCCTACCCATAATCCTATGAAGATTTGGGGGTGGGGCATGTAGATACAAGCCATAACAATGACCACAAAAGCCTTTATGTAAAATGCACTTTCCCATCCCCAAATTTTACCTTGGACCTTTGTTTCCTAAGCTCCAGACTCCAACTGAGAGCTTTAAAGAAAAGGTCGGGTTTTCTGAAGGAAGCTGCTTTTGAATTTGAGAGAATTCCGTCAGAGGGAACCTGGTGAAATCGAAATTGCATTTGGTGCACAAAATTTATACTTCAGGATGGAAATGCCACCATGGGAATACATGGGATATGTGGATTTGAAGACTCAGAGGACAGGTAAACATAAATCTACGACTACCTACCTGGCACTGTAGCCAGCACCCATTACAGTGAACAAGCT
>RJWM01000969.1:166630-176872 GCA_004363535.1 Dasyprocta punctata
AAAAAAAAAAAAAAAAAAGAAATAAATAGTAAAGAAGCCATGGTGAAAAATATGAACTGAGAAGAAAAGATTCCTAAAAGTGTTTCAAAGGAACAATAGGGACTTGAAGAAGAATAAAAGAAAAAAATTCTAAACTTCGGAAAGCAGGGAAAGGTCTTGACTTGATGGTTAGAGATGAGCAGACTTGCTGTGGTTCATCTGAGAGACATCTGTCCCAAGCGAAACCCTGGTCAGCAGTGTGGATGGTCTCCCATCGCTGGGGCAGCAGGGCAGTCCCGAGCGGCAGGGTGGGGACAGGATTTGTGTACATGATGGAGCATGCCCAAGCCCTGGACGACTGTCCCGCCCAGTCTGCTCCAAGAGCGTCTGTCTCATTATTGGAACACTCAAGACTTATCACAGTTTAGCAGTTTACAAGGGCTTTGACTGCTGCTTTGGAAGGAGTGGGCTTGCTGTGCTCAGATGGGCACCAGCAGGCTGGGGCTCTTGCTTTTCTTAAACAGGGGGAAGAATTTAATCTGTCAGGAGGGCCTGCTGCTTCAGAGTGGGGAGGGCTGGAGCCTGAACGGCAGGAATAAGACCCGAAGGGGAAGGCAATGTATCCTGGAAGTTTCTCTGCACAGTGATATATGCCTAACTCCTCTGCTTTTAGGAAGGAAAGCTTGAACTTGAGTCATTTGCAGTATAATGGATGCAACTTGAGACCGTAATGCTAAGTGAAATAAATCAGACACACAAACTTTTATTTTTTTATTTTTTTATTTAAGAGAAAAAAGACAGAAAAGAAAAACAAAAAGCAAAAGAGTCAAGCAAACAACAGCAACAACAAATCCAATACAATAACAATATAGGTTTACAAAACAAGATGATAGGAACTTGACAATGGTTGTAATATTGCATATCGTTACCTTCAAAAAGGTTGCTTAGATTAACAGATAAAGACTTGTAACATTGATCTAATCATATGAGTATTAACTGTTCTTTTCCAATGACCAATACATTTAGTAGTATAGTCATTTTAGCCATCTTATGCATGTATATATATACAAATTTATATCTTTTTCCTTTTCCCTTCCTTCTCTCCTCCTTTTCCCTATCCCAATTACTTTTCCTCTTTGAGCAATTTCTTACCCTTACACAGTATTTATTATAGATTTTGGATCGTATATACGTTTTCAGTTTCTTATGCTAGGGAGACAATACAGTATTTATACATGTGAGTTTGATTTATTTCATTTATGAGTATGTTCTCAAGTTGCATCAATTTACTTATAAAAGTCTGGATGTAATCTTTCTTTATAGCTGAGTAGTACTCCATTGTATAAAAATACCACATCTTTTTTATCCATTCCTTGCTTGATGGGCACTTGGGTTTTTTCCAAGATTTGGCTATTCCAAATTGTGTTGCTATAAACATGGGTGCACATGTATCACTGTGGTATGATGTTTTCAATTCCTCTGGGAAAGCACCCAGAAGCAGGATAGCTGGGTCAAATGGAATCTCTAATCCTATCTTCTTCAGGAATCTCCACACTGATTTCCACAGTGGTTGCACCAGCCTACACTCCCATCAACAGTGGAGAAGAGTTCATTTTTCCCCACAGCCCCTCCAGCATTTGTTATTGGTTGATTTCTTGATCTTGGCCATTCTTTCTGGAGTGAGATGGAATCTCAGTGTTGTTTTAATTTGCATTTCCTGGATGACCATTGATGTTGAACATTTTTTCATATATTTATTTGCTATTTGTATTTCTTCATCTGAGAAATGTATAATCATCTCAGATGCCCATTTTTGGAATGGGTCCTTGAATTTTGGGGGCCTGATTTTTAAAAATTCTTTATATGTTTTAGATAGAAGTCCTTTGTCTGAAGAATAGTTGGCTAAGATATATTCCCAGTTCGGGCATTTTCTTTTCACTCTGTTGGAGATTTCTTTTGACACGCAAAAGCTTTTTAATAAGATAAAATCTCAGTTGTTGATTCTGGGGAGTATTTCCCATGCAGTTTGATTTTTGTTCATGAATTCTCTGCCTACTCCTATGTTGTCAAGATTTTTACCTACTTTGTCTTCCAGCAGATTTAGTGTCTCTTTTTTAATATTTAGATCTTTGATCCATTTTGACTTTAGTTCAGTGCATGGTGATAGATGTGGATCTAGTTTTAGTTTTTGGCATATGGAAAGCCAGTTTTTCCAGCACCATGTATTAAAGAGACTATCTTTCTTCCAATGTACACGTTTTGCCCTTTGTCAAAGATGAAGTGGCTGAGTGTGTTTGTAGCTGTGACTGTATCTTCTAATCTATTCCATTGATCTTCATGTCTGTTTTTATTCCAGTACCATGCTGATTTTATCACAGTAGCTTTGTAATATAATTTCAAGTTGGGGATTGTGATGCCTCCTGACTTACGTTTATTGTCCAGAATTGCCTTTGCTATTCTAGGTCTTTTCTGGTTCCAGATGAATTTTAGGGATGATTCCTCTAGCTCTGTGAGGTATGCAAGTGGTATTTTGATTGGAATTGCATTAAATCTGTATAACAACTTTGGGAGAACGTCTATTTCACAATGTTTTTTCATGCTATCCATGAACAGAGAATATCAGACACATAAACTTAAACAGCATACAGTTTCTCTTATAGGAGAAACCCAGAATATAAAATAAAATAAAATAAAATAAAATAAAGAATAGATAAGAAGAATTAGGTAGATAGATCTTTTGCAAAAGGGAAGGGGACCAGAAGATGAAGGAATGGTGGAGAGAGAAGGGGAGGGAATAAAAAGGAATTAGAATGTGTTATATACATGTACCAATTCCCCATGAAGAATGTAATCATTATGTACCACAAACAAGTACTAATAAAAAATTGAATAAACAAGCAAACATACAAAAAGAAGCCCCCACTAAATGCAAAATTTACATTTGAAACAGTTTATAAAGCAAATTTAGGCACTAGAGAGCCCCGAATGTCTCCTACCCTGCTTTTTGTCTTTTGTGATGTTCAGTGTGGAGTGGCCAGAAATACCAGAAATGGCTGTAAATTAGGACTGCTTCTTTTTCCATCACATCCTATAAAGGGGAGAGCTTTCTAAAAAGCAAGAAATTTCAAAAGTTAAGAAGAAGATCTTGTGCCTGGACTCTTACATAAACAAAACAGAATGATTACCTTGTATGATATCGACTTTCACATACATTTTTAAACATTACTATCGCTTGGGACCAACCAAATACTTTCAACTCTATAAAGTTCCCATTATTTTATTTAGTCAGAGAAATTTGCCAGGTAATATTTTACTATGCCTGAAAAAATTTTAACAAACCCTTTCCATATCTATCAAGTTCAAAGAGATGGTATAATTCACATATCAAGAGTCCATAAAATTTAGTCCTGAAAATGTGGATTATATTTCCAATATTCATTAAAATATTTTCTTTGTCTATTTGCTGACTGATCGTAGACCCATGAACGTTAGATTTTATTGCATGGTGGGTTTAATTCATACGTCCCTTCTGGATGACTCTAGCATTTTTCTGTTCCTGAAGCTCACTTAAGATGAAAGGCATTAAAACAAGGTAGACTCTAGGTATCTAAGCATCTGTTTAATAAGCCCGTCTCCATAATACTTATTTCCAGTGCTGGGCATCAAAGAAAAAAATATGAAAAGTCGGCACTGTTCTCTTAAAAATACGTCAAGGGCCCCCGACTCTTTAACAACACAGGAAATGTCAAATATTATATGGATATAAATAACTCAGTAAAACAGGGTTACAAGAACATCTGGCTTTGCACAGTTCCACGCACGCGGCTGGCGCGGAGATGTTTCAGTAATACTATCCAGTCCCTGGGCTGTGTGAGACTGTGGGGCACAGAAGGGAATTTGAGTGTCGAGTGAAAAATGTGCTTGTAAAAAGGTCTGAGT
This sequence comes from Dasyprocta punctata, assembly GCA_004363535.1. Taxonomy (NCBI): domain Eukaryota; kingdom Metazoa; phylum Chordata; class Mammalia; order Rodentia; family Dasyproctidae; genus Dasyprocta; species Dasyprocta punctata. The sequence goes on from RJWM01000969.1 coordinate 170,549, forward strand.
TGTTATCTGTCTAATCCGTCCTAATCTGTTCAGTCATTTGCTCTGGGGGCTCTTAAGAGAGGAACACTGAGCCCCTCTGGACACCAGTCTCTTAGACTGATACCCTGGGGACCCCAGGGTTAGGGACAAAGGGCAGAAGGTTAATGACCCTGGAGGGACAAGCTGCCCCAGTGATAACCAGAGACATCATTTTTAAAAGGGACATCTCAATTTCCCAAATACCGGGCCATGTTAGTTCAGTTCCAACATGGTGGAACTGTGCGGGTGCGAGGCTGACGGACAACCCCTGGGTTGGGTCAGATTTGCCTCTGGTCTGCTCAACTGCAATTTTTTTTTTTTTTTTGGTACCAGGGATTGAACTCACAGCCTCGCGCCTGCCAGACAGGTGCTTACGCCACTGAGCTAAATCCCCAGCCCTATTTTTTGAAACAGGGTCTCACTATGTAGTTCAGGTGGGCCTTGAACTCACTTTGTAACCCAGGCTGGTCTCAAACTCACAAGGATCCTCCTGCCTCAGCCTCCCGAGTGCCGGGATTAAAGGCGTGCACCACCATGTGCGGCTTCTTGCTCAGCTCCATTTGTGCGTCCCCTCTTCTCTTCTTTGCATTGCTCTTCTCCACTGGAGGTCTTCCTTTTGTTTTCAAGATCTGATTTCCTTGGGCTTTGGGCAAACCCTTCTTTTGTGGAAGGCAGTTTCTGTCATTTAGACTGTTTGTTGTTTGTTTCACTCCTACCCACTTTAAAAAGAAAGTAAAACCCCTCAACAGAAACATACATGCACGCACCAATTCACATGAGGCACTAGAGGTTTATGATTTTCCTCTATGTCTAAATGACGGTGTGGAACATTCTGAAGAATAATGAAGAGCCGTGGCGTCCACGTCAGAGGGAAGCTGAGCAAAATGTGAATGACAGCGTGTGTTTCCGAGCTTTGGGGCTCATTTCCAAAGAATCCTTTCACTTATTTGCTCTGTAAACTGAGAAAGTAGTGTGTGTCGTGCACTGCGGTGGGGAGAACCTCAAGGCCTTCCCTTGCCTGCAGGGAGCTCCCTGTCTAGTGGCGGAGGCGGTACGTGCAGAGTCACAGAGCGACACGATGACGTGCGACGCCATCCCGGGGGATACAGCACGATGGCGTCAACACTCCAGTGAACCATGGAAGGAAAAGAAATACCAGATAGAGATAAGTAGGTTGTTTCAATATCACCTGCCAACCTTCGGAATATCTACTTCTATTTATATTGCTCTATACCTTCAGAGTCTTTCTGGCATTCATTTGATCCTTGATTAAAACCAAGCACAGAACTCCATAGCTGAAGGACAACACTGAAAGAAATCCCTTTAGTAGGCGTGAGGTTGGTAAGCAGTGTATGAGAATTTGGTTCTGCAGGAGTTCCTGGAGACCTCAGGGTACTCCCCTTAAGATATATCATTTTGGGCCCTTTTTCAGATGACCGTAATCTATTTATCATTAGTTAATTGGTTAATTCAATCTACTGTGTACCTGCAAATCAAACCCCCACCACACACAGTCCTGGGAATTTAACCCAGGTCTCTTGCACATGCTAAGCATACAATGTACCCCTGTGCTGGACCCTGACTTCCAACTACTGTGCATCTAATGAGCTTCCTTTAGGATTCAGGGCCTGTTCAATGAGAATCTTCGCTTTCAAAGAAGTCAGCTAGGTAGGGGAAGCCATGCAAACAAACAGTTAAAACACAGCCTGGTCAGGGTTAGAGATCTGTGCTACAGGTCAAGGGAAAATGAAAAAAGATTTTGTTAGAATGTAAAATACCAAAATGGATGGATTGGAAGTCAAGTTATTCTCATGCTACATATTCAGAAGTTCCATGGAAGTTCTCATCCAAACTTACCCTTGATGGGCTGTGTACTTCATATACATAAGTTGGATAATTTCCCTCATTCTCCTTTACTGTGTGTCCTGTAGACTTGACTTAAAAGGAGGGACCAATTAACCTGAGTTAAGGACTGTGTGATTGAGAAACTTTGTTAGGTTTATGTCTTGGCAGGATCTCAACCCGACCCCAGACGAACACCTCACAGACAAACACCCTGTTGAGCGTCACCTGCCAACCTGCTCTGCTGCTCTTTCCTGACCCTGCCTCCCCTTTCTTTTCCCATTCCATGCTAGAGAGCTGATGGAACAGGCTGCACCGCCACACCACTGAGATTGTGACACAGGCCAGTACACTTTAGGAAATTCAAACCGACAGAAACTCCCGCCTCCTGCTATTGCAAAAGTGACTTGGTGGGGCAAGACGCCAGCCCTGAGGCATGGGCTGCAGCTCGAGGGCCCTGACCCTCTGCGCAGCGACGACGGCAGGGCCCGGTGGGCTGGTGCTTTGGTAGGGCTGAGGTAAACATTCGGGTTGAGGCATTTTTCTTCCTTGTAACCAGATCTCGCTGTGCTGTTAAACAAGGCCTCGACAGCAACTGTGTGTACTCTGGTTGGGAGTGGGAGCGAGAGGTAAGAATGTGTTTCTTCCGCAGAGGTAAATTTCTTGATGCTGGGATGCTGGCAGTTTTTGCCATGCTAGAAGTGTGTGTGTGTGTGTGTGTGTGTGTGTGTGTGTGTGCGCAGATGGGATGGGGATGGGGGTGAGTGGGCGGGCAGGGAAGCTAAGCTCATGGGGATTTTGCAAAAAAGCCTGATGGCCCTTTTTGGCCCACCCTGCCTGTGGTGGAAGAAAAGAGGACTTGGTAACATCACTCATGTCCTCACTTCTTCAGACTTTATTCTGAATTCTACGTATTCTTCTTGTTATTGTCTCACACTGTCTTTCTGTTGACTTAGGCAGTGTGTTGCTTCAGTGCTGCTGTTTAAAAAATAATGTTTTTTATCACTTCTCGGTTAAGTTAATTTTGCATTGGCTGCTTGGTCTCAGTGAAGGGCAAAAGCAGAGTGAGCTGGGGATTTAGCTCAGCGGCATAAGTGCCAGCCTGGCAAGCACAAGGTCATGAATTTGATACCTGGTACCAAAAAAAAAAAAAAAAGAAAAAAGAAAAAAAAGTAGTAAAGCATGCAGAGTGAATCACTGTCCACCTAGCCACAGTGGGGATCGTGCAGAATAGTTCTAACAAGGGCCTTCATGAAAGAGAATACTGTATCTACATTCCAGAGAATTCAAGGCAAATTCTGGTAAATGAGACCTTTCTTAGACTGCTGACTTTTATCATCTTAGTTTGCACTCGTGGAGTGCATTTCCTACATACAGCTCATTTTTGCTTTAATCATAAAACTCCGGTCTAGTTTTAGAATTTTAAAAGTTACTTTCATTTGTTTGTTAAAAAATATTTGAGTTACTACTTTATGCAGGTGTCCTTACTCTGCTCCCTTTCCAAGTTTTCAGCAGCTGTTTTGTATCTCCTGGGTTCCCCTAGGCCCACAGGCCCACTACTTCACCTCCTACCTGAGGGATGATCTCCTGTCCTACTGCACTGAGAAAACAGAAGCCATGAAATAGAAACAGTGCCTAACTTGCTGCCACCAAACGGGCAAATCCATCTTATATCTGCCTCCTCCTTCCCTTCCTTGCTATGGCAGTGGAGAAAGGTCTCTTGGGGAGAACTTTACAGGGTAAAAAAAAAATGCAGGATGACTTGGAGAACTGTCCTATGTCTACTCAAAGACAGTCACAGAATTTGAACTCAGGTTCTCTGAGTTTTGGTCCAAATGCCATTTTCCTGCTGAGGATATGTAAGACTCTGGGTTCAGTCTCTAGTATTGAAATAAAAGATATCTAGGAATGAAGGGTCATAATTGCCTAGCACCGGAGGGGTCAGCAAAAATGAGGATGATGGTGTATGTTGAATTTTGTGGCACCTGAACTTCAGTTTAGTGAGAAGTATTTCAGAGACCTGATGGGGCAGAAACCCAACTGTTGTGGTTAGGAGGAAAAGGGATGGGCCCAGTTTTTATGAAAAATTCCAAAGAGTTTTGCTGAGAGAAAGAGCGGAGATTGACTGTGGGTCTCAGCTTTGTCTGGACTCTAGAACTGTGTAAGTTACTTTGAAGACATTCCAATGCCAAGGCCACTCTCTAGACCAATTAAACTGGAACCTCGGGGCTGGACGCAGCACTGAGACAGTTTATGAATTCCCAGGTGACCCCAGTGTGCAACCAGAACTGACAATCTCCAGGTTACAGGGGGCAGAAAATATATACATATACTATTGTCCCAGTCGGTCTGTGGGTGACTAGTTCCAGGACCTCCTGCAGATCTGAGGACGCCCAAGTCCCTTATATGAAAGGACATCATATTTGCATATAACCTACACATATACCTTTGCATACTTTAAATAATCTCTAGAATGTTTATATATGAATACAATGTGACTGTCATGGAAATTGTTTATACTATATTTTTGGGGAATAATGACAATAAAAGGTCTGTGCATATTTATTACAGATGAATATTTTTCAAATATTTTTGTTCCATGGTTGATTCAATCTGCAGATGCAGAACCCATGAATGACGAAGGTGACTATGTATCTTAAGGGTTGCAGAAGCTTGAACATGCTTAATTGCTGACAGGCAGGATCTAGATGAAAGCAAGAGAAGGTAGTTGATTCTGTGAAATCCTAAGAAGGCAGGATTCAAAGCTGCAACGGAGAGAGGCCTTAGAGAGTAGTGGCTCAGGGAGGAAGTCATTTCACTGTTGACTACCATGTTGGCTACCTTCACATTTTTTTAAAAATAACTATTTTAATCACCACTTCTTTAACTATCCAAGTGAAGACTAAAGTTATTTTTTGATGCACTTCCTTTAGAAGAGAATGCACTTAAAGTATTTTACTTTGCTACACACCCTGAGTTTTGAATACAGATGATAGTTTCAAAATACTTATTCTTCTTACACTCTGTATTGTCTCTTTTAAAACCACTTCCACCATTTACAATTAATTCTGCAAACACTGTTTAAAACAATTATTCAGGAGTAATTTTTATGGCGTTTCTTTAAGTGTTGCCTGCCAGTATGATGTGACTGTGCTACCACATTCCTGCCCACTCCAACTCTTCTGTCATTTGCCAAAGAGCTATGAAGTTTCCAAATTCTTGCTTAGTTGAGGATCTTTGCTTATTGCCTTCCTCACTCAAAGGCACCACTGATGAACATATGATTGTTTTACTTCTAAGTCCTCCATAAATATTCTGCCAGTAGTACTTTTCATCTTGCTACAGGTATACCATGAGTTTCCTACCTGCATGTTTGTAGCTGTTTTCCTTTCTCCTTATGTTTACAATGGGCTTCCAGGACAAGGCTCTTTGTCATTGACTGTGCCTAGGGCAGGGTGAACATTTTGGGTTTCGAGGACAGTTTTGCCTCCTCAAAAAAGTGTTCTTAAATCAGATGGGGTAACGTATACATACTTGTGATCTCTACTAATCCATTCAGCTATGAACTTATCAATGAGTTAACCTGATGATGAAGTTAGTGTCCTTGCAATCCAGTCTCTTATCCAGGAGTCTCCCAATCCAGCCACGCTGACATTTACGATTGATGGCCCATTCAGAGAATGTATAGAACATGGGGCGAAGGTGAAATAGCACTGTCTCCTCCTCCGATTCTCCTCCTCAGTTTTATTACCACAATAAATGTGAGCAGATTGAATTGTTGTGTTAGAAAACAGAGACTATCTAATTGGAATTAAAAAACACAATCCAGTTATATGCTGTTGCTTAGAAAAACATGTGCAGTGAAAATGGTTAGTTTAAAGTAATGGGATGAATGAGCAATACAGAAGATGAAGGCCAACAGAAGAAAGTAAAATGGTTAACATTAATCTTGTAAAAGTTTAGGGACTGGGGATCTAACTCAGTGGCATGAGCACTTGCCTGACAAGTACAAGGTCCTAAGTTCGATTCCAGGTACCCCCACCAAAGTTTAATTTTAAATGCACAGAAAAGGACAAAAGAGGTCCAGTTATGTAAAACTGGAAGCCGTAATTAATGAGGACATAGAAGATGTGAATTAGTTCATATCAAACCATACAGCTAAAAAACTGATAAAATAAGAGAACACTACGATGTATACTTCTCAAAACTTGTGATATTACATAGACAAAATGAGTAAGGTTATGGATGAATTTGATTATGTAATGAACGTAATTTAATTATATAGGCATATGTGCATACATTAGGTTATACTGTATATACATACATACACTTTCATATCTTTGATTTAAAAATGTCCATTTTCTTATACCTAAGGAATATTTACAAAAATATACCATGTATTTGAATGCCTTGACAAACGAAGAAGCTAATTTTTTTTATTTTTTTAATTTTTTAATTTTTTTT